>CM055755.1:13294138-13352626 GCA_029465975.1 Dallia pectoralis
TACCTTCACCATGATGCTCAATCTATGACAGTACCTTCACCATGACAGTAGCTTCACCATGATGCCCATACCATGACAGTAGCTTCACCATGATGCCCATACCATGACAGTACCTTCACCATGATGCCCATACCATGACAGTACCTTCACCATGACAGTACCTTCACCACAATGCCCATACCTTGACAGTACCTTCACCATGATGCTCATACCATGGCAGTACCTTCACCATGACAGTAGCTTCACCATGATGCCCATACCATAACAGTACCTTCACCACAATGCCCATACCATGACAGTACCTTCACCATGACAGTACCTTCACCATGATGCCCATACCATGACAGTACCTTCAACATGATGCCCATACCATGACAGTACCTTCACCATGATGCTCATACCATGACAGTACCTTCAACATGATGCCCATACCTTGACAGTACCTTCACCATGATGCCCATACCATGACAGTACCTTCAACATGATGCTCATACCATGACAGTACCTTCAACATGATGCCCATACCATGACAATATCTTCAACACGATGCCCATAGCATGGCAGTACCTTCACCATAACAGTACCTTCACCACAATGCCCATACCATGACAGTGCCTTCACCATGACAGTACCTTCACCATGACAGTACCTTCACCACAATGCCCATACCATGACAGTAGCTTCACCATGACAGTACCTTCACCATGACAGTACCTTCACCACTAATCACATATGAGTAATATGCTTTGGTTTATCTACAATTCCCTTTTTATCCCAACAATGTTTCTTTCCTATCATAACCATTTTTACCCTCTCAAGGTGTGGGAGCACAGGTGCGTGGGTGTGTGGGTGCGTGTGTTTTTGTCTGCGGGGTGGGGGGAGGGGAATTTAATATTGCGAAATTGCACTAACCTGCCTGTGAAAGTGGCCTCAATATCAGCCATAACAATCTCAGCAATTGTGTGTATAATGTAAAGATATTTTCTATGTTTTATACAGCTAAAACAGCCTGGGGTCAAATTGACCCCAAGGAACAGCGATGTGTACAAAATGCATACAGGACATTGAAAATATATCATCATGTTAATTTTATGTTTATCCAGTTGTCCCCATTAAATTAGGAAAAGTCATTCAATATGAAGCAAAAAAAATTATGTCAAGCACTTTTTTAGAGATGTTAAACATTGAATGGGGTCAAATTGACCCCAAGGATAACAGGAGGGTTAAGTATGTGAAATATGTTCAGCGCACCAGCAGTCACATGCAGATTTGAATAAGATGTAAGTTGCAATGGCAGCCATCATTATTTTTTATTTTACATATTTCTTTCCTTGTTCTACAACAACAAATTAATAACATCATCGTGCTGATTGCTTTTGCTAAGTCAGTTGCCTAAAATTGTCTCACTGATTGCGATCAAACAGGCCCCTCTGCCACCGCCACCAAAGAAATCCAAGTCCAGCTCCATGCTCAGTTCCAGCCGTCAAGTGATTGGTCAAGAGCACACCAGGGAAACACCACACAATCATTCCAGGTCCAGCACCCTGGAAAGACCAGACAAATGTTCCGGGTTCAGCATCCTGGAAAGACCACACAAATGTTCCGGGTCCAGCACCCTGGAAACGCCAAGCTGTGAGAGAGAACACAGATCTAACCATAAAGAAGATGTCTTCCCAATGGAAGAGAAAAGTTATTGTGTTCTAAACAAAAATAGCGGCTGCATTTAAAAAACATTATTGTACCAAATATGCGATATTGCTCTCTTTGGTCTGACATTCACAGTCAGAGTTAGATACGATGAGACACTCTTCTTGTGTCTGTGTGCAGTAACTCAGTCTGACGCATCACTGTTAGCCGAGCGGATAACCACACACATGTGCGCACACTGGCTTGTACTTCTGGACATTATTTAACATTTCTTGCTTTACAGCATGTATAACTTTGTTTATTCCCATTTTTATTAACAGAGTGCTCACAAATAGCCTCATGTCCATAATGAATATGGATGGGACTGGTGACAAGCTGCTATTCAGAAGAATGGATCTTTATAATGTCATGATGGGTAATTACATTTTCTAATTGTGCACCTACATCACATATTGCTGTTGGAGCCAGATTGTATGCATCGGTATTTCTTAATTTAATTACAAGCAAAAATAAGAGTTATATGATAATTTGTAGCAATATTTGTGTTTTTATTTTTGTTCTTAATTTGATGAACTTTGGGACTTGAGTTCTGGGGAAATAGTAGCTGGAATATGGCGACCCCCCCCGTAACACCCTAGAGGGATCTAGCCCTCTCTATGCCGGAGGTTACACACCCTCTGTCAGCAGAGAGAGAAAGAAATCAGGCCAGATCGCAGTCACCTGAGTTTTGATCACACCTGGCTCTAATCAGTGAGTGGTTAAATTGTTACCTAAGACCGACGCGAGGTATTGTTCCTGTGTGACTTGCTGAGCGTTACTAAAATCCAAAGATCTAGGGTGAATTTCTGGGTACCAGTCCGTCCGCCTGTCCGTGTACCCCGTTACTGCCTAATCCCTCTGCTTTGTACCTCCAGTGATCTCCGTGCCTGACTTCCTGCCTGTTTGCCCGACTCTGACTTTGCCTGCTCCCCTGTACCGTGCATGGACTCTGATCTACCGGCTTCGACCCCCGCCTGTCCGACTATTCTCTAGCCTGTCATTTAATAAATCAACCTCGCTCTGTCGCGAGTGGAATCCTATCCACCTGTCTGTGGCATTCATTACACCCCACCTGGGTAGACTTATGACGTCACCTTAACAGGTTTAACAGGTTTAATGAAGTGATGAAATACAGCTGTGGGTTTTTTTCTATGAGAAGGAGAGAGGTGGACGGAGAAACAGTTTTAGTAACGTAGAGTTTTGCACATCCTGGTATGTTATCATTTATCATTTAAAAGAGTCAACCACGGAGAAATCAATACAATAAAACACCAAACAATAGACTCAATGGATCTCTGTGAGTGCTTATTTCACCCTACGAGTCACTACTATCCACCTAACAACAGCGGCTAATGATATTGGAGGAGGAGAGAAGTCGCTGTAACAAATTCTCTACGTCATTTTTTATTTCATTAGTATGTGAAGGTAAATGGCAATTGCTGTTATATTTTTCAGGTGCCATCCAGAAGTCACAACCCGGGATCACAGAAGCTTCCATTGGTTGCCTGATGGCCAACCATTTGCGGCAGAAGAGGGGCACTGGATGTTTTTTTTAATTAATTTCAAGCCTTTTGCTTACCGAGTAGGGCCTGCTTTTGTTCCAGCACATGACTGGCTGTGGTGCTGCGGTGGAAGAAGGCGGTGATCCTTCTGACTTGATCCAACAGTCGGGCTACAGCGGGCAACTTCAGCGCTCGTTGGCAGGCGAGGTTTAGGATGTGAGCGTAACAACGGACATGTAGAAAGTTGCCAAGCTCTGCAGCCACGTTCATATTTGAAGCGTTGTCGGTGACGAGAACCAGGTCGTGTGTCTCTATCCCCCACTCGTCCGCCGCAGCTTTGAGAAACTCGCACATATTAGCGCCCGTGTGGCTATCATCCATAGCTCTCGTCTGAAGCACGTATGAAATTAGCTTCCAATCACTGTTGACATGATGAGCTGTAACGGTCACATATGAGACGGTGGCTCTGGAGGTCCAGGCATCGCAATTTATTGCTACCCTAGGAGCAGACTTGAGGGACACTTGCACTAAAAACTTTGTCTCCTTGTAAAGAATAGGAATCGACTTGTGTATGTTACGACCCCTTGGCTCAAGGAGTAGCAACATGAATGGAGAGGCCATACCACGTAATCAAAGTTTGCGCAAATGTGTATTTATTCAGAACGAAAAAACATCACTGCATTGAAGTACAAGTTAAATATGAAAGTACAAAAACAACATCAAGCCTTGGGCTGGAGAGGGTGTGAGAGGTAGCATGACGCCCAAGCTCCCAAACCAGAAAGACACCTAGCAGCTCTCCTCCAGCTTCTTATGAGCAGCACGGTTAATCACCGTCCATTCTCCACACCTGTTTCACAGCAGTTAACCTGAGGACACAAATAGTGTTACCCAACGACACCTACTGGACGAATAAAATAATACACCCCGTGAGCCATTACACCTCCCTCCTAAAGACAGAGGCCCTTATACAAAGGTACTCTGTAAACATAATCCATCACCGGATAAGATTTAACCCGATTTAGAAATCAAACAAGATTATTGGTTCCACTTACCCTCTCTCCTTCACCACCTACCCCTTAACTACTCCACCTGCTAATACCCTCTGGCGCCTTGAGAACACGAAGATGAGGTGAAAGAAATAAAGAGAAGAACCAACAAAAATGTAATAGATCCCTAGTTCAAGGGAGCTCGTGACAAGGCATCCGCGATAATATTATCTACCCCTCTAATATCCAGGCTGTAAGACTGCAAGAATAAAGCCCAGCGAATAAGTCGTTGATTTGGACTATATGTCGTTGACTTTTGGACTAAGGATGGTAAGAACGTAAGCGGATAGTGGTCTGTAAATACTACCAGAGAGACAGAACCTCCCCCCACATACACATCGAAATGTTGTAAAGCCCAAATCAACGCCAACAACTCCTTTTCAATAGTTGAGTAATTTCTCTGACACGAATTAAACTTCTTATGAAAAAAACAAATTGGTCGATTAACGCCGTTGTCATCCTTCTGCAATAATACCGCTCCAGCACCGAGCCCACTCGCTGTCACGGTTGGGCTTCCAAGCAAGTGGAGGACACAAGTGCAGAGGTGGTTTTTAGGTATGAGGGTTTATTAAACTCTGGACTGGCAAACAGGCACACAAGATGAGTCCTTTAGACTGGGAGCTTAAACAATACAAAAGAACAAAACAAACGGTCAAACAGAGGAAGATGCCAGAACAAGATAACACAAACTAAACACACAATGAACATAAACATCACAGAGAACATGGATAAACAATCAAACTGGGAACATAAAGCAGGTAACTGAACACTACATCCAACAGTAAACATAAAACGTCTACGAAACACAGAACCAGCAAACATAAAAGTAACAACAGAACAAGCAACAACGACACAGAGACAACGTACCTTAAACAATGCCCGACACTCACACAGTGACACAGGGGAGACTAAATACTAAACATAACGAGGACTAACAAGCAACAGGTGAGTAACATGGCAGGAACAAATGACAAGGGAAGGGCAGGCACCAGGAAGAAACTATAAGAACAACCACAAGATGGAGACAGAAACAAGCACACACAAGAACCCAACATATGAACCCACAGAACACACCCGTGAATCATGACAGAACCCCCCACTTAAGGCGCGGCTCCTGAAGCGCCAAAATATTCTACTACAAACTGCTGCGGGGAGGCGGCAGAGGAGGTGGGGAGGGAAGGAGGCGAGAGGGCTGGCTGAGAGGGAGCCGAGGCCCGGACGGGCGGATGCAGGTCAGGAGGTCTACCCGGCGGGAGCGTGTCTGGAGGTCTACCCGGCGGGAGCGTGTCTGGAGGTCCACCCGGCGGGAGCGTGTCTGGAGGTCTACCCGGCGGGAGCGTGTCTGGAGGTCTACCCGGCGGGAGCGTGTCTGGAGGTCTACCCGGCGGGGGCGTGTCTGGAGGTCTACCCGGCGGGAGCGTGTCTGGAGGTCTACCCGGCGGGAGCGTGTCAGGAGGTCTACCCGGCGGGAGCAGATCTGGAGGCCGGACAGGAGGGTGCAGGTCTGGAGGCCGGACAGGAGGGTGCAGGTCTGGAGGCCGGACAGGAGGGTGCAGGTCTGGAGGCCGGACAGGAGGGTGCAGGTCTGGAGGCCGGACAGGAGGGTGCAGGTCTGGAGGCCGGACAGGAGGGTGCAGGTCTGGAGGCCGGACAGGAGGGTGCAGGTCTGGAGGCCGGACAGGCGGGTGCAGGTCTGGAGGCCGGACAGGCAGAGACGGGTCAGGAGGCAGTGCCGGGGGCGACGGGTCAGGAGGCAGGTCCGGAGGAGACGGGTCTGGAGGCAGGTCCGGAGGAGACGGGTCTGGAGGCCGTGCCGGAGGAGACGGGTCAGGAGGCCCGGCCGGCAGAGACGGGTCAGGGGGTCGACCAGGCAGAGACTGGTCAGGGGGTCGACCAGGCAGAGACGGGTCAGGAGGCAGTGCCGGAGGAGACGGGTCAGGTGGCAGTGCCGGAGGACACGGGTCAGGTGGCAGTGCCGGAGGACACGGGTCAGGTGGCAGTGCCGGAGGACACGGGTCAGGAGGACGTCCAGGAGGTGACGGGTCAGGAGATTGGACCGGCTGCGACAGATCTGTAGACCGACCCGGCGGATGAGGGTCGGGAGGCCGGAGAACAGACGTAGGCCAGGTAAGAGTCTCAGGCCCGGGAAGAGTCTCAGGTAGGGCAGCGACCTTAGGCAGGGCAGCGGCCTCGGGCAGGGCAGCGGCCTCGAGGACCGGGGAACGGGACCTGGACCGGGGAACGGGACCTGACCGGGGAACGGGACCTGACCGGGGAACGGGACCTGACACGGGCTGGGGAACGGAGCCGGACACGGGGGCTGACTCAGACATGGGGACGGACACGGGGGCTGACTCAGACATGGGGACGGACACGGGGGCTGACTCAGACATGGGGACGGACACGGGGGCTGACTCAGACAGGGGGACGGACACGGGGCTGACTCAGACATGGGGACGGACACGGGGGCTGACGCAGACATGGGGACGGACACGGGGGCTGACGCAGACATGGGGACGGACACTGGGGCTGACGCAGACATGGGGACGGGGACGGGGACTAGCTCAGGCAAGGAAACTGGGACTGGCTCAGGCAAGGAAACTGGGACTGGCTCAGGCAAGGAAACTGGGACTGGCTCAGGCAAGGAAACTGGGACTGGCTCAGAGACGGGGACAGGGTCAGAGACGGGGACAGGGTCAGAGACAGGGACAGACGTGCACTCAGGGACAGACGTGCACTCAGGGACAGAAACTTGGGCTACCCTTGAGACGGGAACAGGGACGGTCGCAGGAGCAGAGTCAGTGGCAGTCTCCAGGAGCGAGAGAAGGTGAGGCGCACGGCAGAACAACCGTGGCATTAGGTACCTCAGCGCTGGATGTGGAAGCACTCCTTGGTGAGCTCGCCACGAGAAGAACCTGCTGAACAGCCCGCTCTCCTCCTCCGGGCCACACCCTGTCTCGTCTATCCAGGCCATATAGTCCCTGAAGACCTCCCGATCCTCCCGCAAAGCCTCCTCTATACCCTGAGCGGCGGCCATCTTGGTCGACGGGGCGGCAGCCATCTTGGTCGACGGGGCGGCAGCCATCTTGGTCGACGGGGCGGCAGCCATCTTGGTCGACGGGGCGGCAGCCATCTTGGTCGACGGGGCGGCAGCCATCTTGGTCGACGGGGCGGCAGCCATCTTGTGCTGCGGGGCGGCAGCCATCTTGTGCTGCGGGGCGGCAGCCATCTTGTGCTGCGGGGCGGCAGCCATCTTGTGCTGCGGGGCGGCAGCCATTTTGTGCTGCGGGGCGGCAGCCATCTTGTGCTGCGGGGCGGCAGCCATCTTGTGCTGCGGGGCGGCAGCCATCTTGTGCTGCGGGGCGGCAGCCATCTTGTGCTGCGGGGCGGCAGCCATCTTGTGCTGCGGGGCGGCAGCCATCTTGTGCTGCGGGGCGGCAGCCATCTTGTGCTGCGGGGCGGCAGCCATCTTGTGCTGCGGGGCGGCAGCCATCTTGTGCTGCGGGGCGGCAGCCATCTTGTGCTGCGGGGCGGCAGCCATCTTGTGCTGCGCGGCGGCAGCCATCTTATGCTGCGCGGCGGCAGCCATCTTATGCTGCGCGGCGGCAGCCATCTTATGCTGCGCGGCGGCAGCCATCTTATGCTGCGCGGCGGCAGCCATCTTATGCTGCGCGGCGGCCGCCATGGGTGGTGAGGTGGAGGGCAGAACCGTGGAGGGTGAGACGGGAATCAGCTGGAGGGTGAAGGGATCCCACCGGAACTCCCCCTCCAGGTACTCCTCATCCTCGGACTCGTCCTCAGGCTCGGAGTCCTCAGCTTCATAGGGCTCTATGTAGAGCCCGTGCATGAACCCCTCGTCGGGGTTTTCGAGCCGTAGGCTAGCCCACGATACCGCACCCTGCTGTGTCCTTTCTTTATGGTCAGGCATTCTGTCACGGTTGGGCTTCCAAGCAAGTGGAGGACACAAGTGCAGAGGTGGTTTTTAGGTATGAGGGTTTATTAAACTCTGGACTGGCAAACAGGCACACAAGATGAGTCCTTTAGACTGGGAGCTTAAACAATACAAAAGAACAAAACAAACGGTCAAACAGAGGAAGATGCCAGAACAAGATAACACAAACTAAACACACAATGAACATAAACATCACAGAGAACATGGATAAACAATCAAACTGGGAACATAAAGCAGGTAACTGAACACTACATCCAACAGTAAACATAAAACGTCTACGAAACACAGAACCAGCAAACATAAACGTAACAACAGAACAAGCGACGACGACGACGACGACGCGGCGACGACGACGACGACACAGAGACACAGAGACACAGAGACACAGAGACACAGAGACACAGAGACACAGAGACAACGTACCTTAAACAATGCCCGACACTCACACAGTGACACAGGGGAGACTAAATACTAAACATAACGAGGACTAACAAGCAACAGGTGAGTAACATGGCAGGAACAAATGACAAGGGAAGGGCAGGCACCAGGAAGAAACTATAAGAACAACCACAAGATGGAGACAGAAACAAGCACACACAAGAACCCAACATATGAACCCACAGAACACACCCGTGAATCATGACACTCGCGTCCACTTTTAAATGGAAGGGACGGTCCCAACGAGGTGCCGTTAACACGGGAGCAGAACTCAGCAAAAGTTTGAGATAATCAAAAGCATTTTGACAATTTGAGGACCATTCATATTTCTGGTTGCCCTTTAACAAATCCGTTAAAGGAGCAACCACTGTTGAGAAATTTTCACAGAACTTCCGATAGTACCCAATCATTCCTAGGAATCTCATTAGCTCTTTCTTTGTAAAAAGAACCGGGAAATTATCAATGGCCTGGACTTTCGCCCGAACAGGACACACTTCACCTTGACCTACCACATTTCCCAAATAGACCACAGTGGCACGTGCAAATTCACATTTTGCTAAATTTACCGTCAATTTTGCTGTCTTCAGGCGAGTAAATAAAGCGCGCAATTTGCAAATATGTTCCTCTCATGTCTGGCTATACACCACCACATCATCCAGATATACAGCACATCCCTCGCTCTAGGGCACCCTGACTCTCAGGATGATAAGCACTGCTTTTTTGATGATCTACCCGCAGCTGTTTTAAAATTTGGGCAAACATACGAGATGTAAAATTTGTTCCCTTGTCAGACTGAATAACACGAGGAATTCCAAATATAGAAATAAATTGAGTCAAAGCTTTCACTACAGATTTTGTAGTAATATTTCGCAACGGATTTTAGAAGTAGGTAATGGCCCCACACAGTCAATAGTTAGATGCTCAAAGGGATTTTTCACCCCAGGTATAGGATACAACGGAGCAGGATAGATAACTTCGTTCGGTTTTCCGACCAATTGGCAGACATGACAAGTTTTTATAAAAGCAGCCACGTCTCTCTTTAATCGAGGCCGAAAGAAATAACGCATCACGCTGTGATAGGTTTTCTTTACTCCAAAATGAGTATGTCACCGTGAGCAGTTTTCAAAATTAACTCCCGCAAATCCTTCGGTATCACTATTTGATACACTGGGTCACACAGATTCTTATCATAACACGGCGTCCATTTACGAAGTAATAATCCGTTGTGTGAAATATCCACTAGCCAGACTCTTCATCTCGTATTCTGTTTTAACCAATTCAAACCGTGTTTTTAGCTGCGCATAATTTTTTTTGCTCTACAATCAACTCCTGCAGGGAAATCGACGGAACAGGCAAAGACAAATTCTTAGAAAGATCCTTAGAAGAGTCCTCTGGATCTTCATACTCAACCACATCTTTGTTCTTACTCATTGCTCGCGTTATGGCACAGGAACAGAAGACTTCAGGCAGTTCCTGTACACATTGGTCTGACTCTACCGACCAGACCGGAGAGGTTTTAACAACGGGAAACACTTTCGTCCCCCATAATTTACTCCCAGCCAAATTATTTCCCAAAATCAAATCCACCCCCCCCGATAGCAAAACTGGTCTTAATGCAATCTCTACCTCTCCTTGCACAATCTCAGAATCTAGCTGAACTCGGTGCAGAGGAGCCGAAAATATGTCTAATCCTATACCTTGAATTAGAACGCTTTTACCCGTATTTGTTTCAGAAGAAAACGGCAGTTTCGAATCCAATAAGAAAGATTCAGAAGATCCCGTGTCACGTAATCTTAACCGGTACCTTCATCAAATCCTTCAAAGACACAGTCCCCATAGTTATAAACGGTTCGTATCCTGCTTGCAAAATATCCTTATCTCTTCCGTACATCTTAACTTCTCCTGCATCAGATCTTAATCTCAATCCGGTAGTAGACACGAGACCAACGGCCCTTTTCCAAACAATACCTGCAACTTGAATAGGAATCCACTTTTCTAGCATGCTCTGATTTGTTCGGACTCATCCTCACTATATTTCCGCTGTTATTTGGCTTTTTATAGAAATAGTCACCGGCGCTTTTATGAATTAGTACATATTCGTCCGCAAGAACGGCAGCCTCAGCAGCCGTTGTCACCTTATGTTCATTTACATACATCGCGACACGCTCTGGGATGATGTTTTTAAACTGCTCCAAAACGATTAGATTAGAAAGCTCCTTAAATGTTCTAACACCCAATGATGTACGGCCCTAAAACGTCGCCTATATGCTTCAGGGACAAGTTCATATGCTTTTAACACAGCCTCTTTTACCACTTTATGGTTCTTTCGGTTTTCAGAAGTAATTGAGATGAAAGCTTCTTAAGCATTACCTTCCAAAACACTTTGTAGTAAGAGTGTACGTTCAGCATCGTTCCAACCCCTATCCTCAGCCAAGCTTTTGAACAGACGGCGAACAAACGGCGGTGGCTCAGTGGGTTGAGTCGGTTGTCTATCAATCGGAAGGTTGGTGGTTCGGTTCCTCCTGGGAAATTGTCGAGGTGTCCTGAGCAAGACACCTAACCCCAGCTGCTCCTGGTGAGCCTGCTGTCTACAATTGCATGGTAGATGCGGTCATCAATGGGTTAGTACCTTTTGTTACAGCCAATTCAAAATCAAAATGTTCAGCTACTTTAAATAATTGCTCCTTTGAAAGACCCCCCAATTTTCCAATCGTAGGAGCAATTAAAAAATCCTGAACCAATTCCAACTGTAATGATTTGTTATGTGTTCCTGGTATGCTTGTTCTGTCTCCCTCTGGTGGTTGTTTCCTGTATATAGTTTTGTCACTCATTTTCCAGTCATGCACACCTGTTGTCGTTTAGTCCTCGTTATCCCTCTGTATATAAACTCCCCAGTGTCTCTTGTGTTTGTTTGTTCATTGTTTCCTGTAGTCTGTTGTCGCTATTGTTTCCCGTACCGTGTTCTTAGTGGAAGCTCTTAGTGAGCTTCCAATAACCCCTCCCGAAGCCTCCGCCCGGGTCCCCAACCCGCAGGAGCACCCCATCGTGGTCGGAGAAAAAAACCGGGAGGAGGCGCCCCGCCACCTGCCCCACCGCACCAGGCAAGAACAGGTAATCAAGACGCCTCGCAACCCCCCTGGTGTTGCGCCACGTCGGCCCAGCCAAACCCGGGACCGTCCGCAGCGCTCCGTCCACCAGGCCCCTGGCCTCCAACAACCGTCGGAGAGCCAACACACTGCCCACGGCATGCACCCCAAAAACCATATTAAAATCCCCTCCCACAATCAGTGCCCTGTTTGTGGCACACAGGGGGACCAGAGCCTCCACGAACTCCGCTCGCTCTGGCTCCGCCTGCGGCCCATACACACACACCACCCTCCACCTGTGCTCCCTGAGCCTAACGTCCGCCCCTAATATCCTCCCCGGCAAACCCACCAACCTATTCTCCACCCTGACCCCTCTATCCCCAAACAAAATACCCACCCCCGTTGAGTGCACCCCCCCACCGACCACACCGCCCCCGCGTCCCCACTCCCTGGTGAAAACCACCTCGTCCGCCTCGTCCCTAAGGTGCACCTCTTGAACAAAACACACATCAAAACCCACACCACCCAAAGCCCCAAACACAGCCCTCCTTTTCACCCTGTGCTGTAACCCCCTCACATTAACCGTTAACACAGTAAACCCAGCCATGGTGATGAAGAACAAAACCCACCACCAACACCCTAAACCCCACCACCCCCCGAGTCCATCGGGTCCCCCCCGGCCATCCCCAACTCAGTCCCTGTGGATGCTAGTGGGGTCCCAACGCCCGTCCCTCCTGACATCGGGTCCTCCACACCAACACAGGCCAGCTCCATCCCCGTGGATGCCATGGGGGTCCCGATACCCGTGCCCCCCGACATTGTCCCCACAAGGTCCTGGGAGGAGAACCCCACCACCTCCCCTATCCCCCCCAAGCCGGGCTCCGACTGGGTGGCTACCACCGGTTCTGACCCACCAGCTCCCCCCTCCACCCCTTTGGCAACCCCCTTCCCCTTCTTTTTTTTCCCGCCCCCCCCGGGCTCTCCCCCACTCACCCCTCTGTCGTCCCCAATGGTCCGCTTTGTCCCCGGAGTCCCCTGTCCTGGTGGGAGGGAGCCCCCGGAGTGTGCCTCCAACGTGGATACCTCCCCGCCTGACATCCCCTCCGAGAGCTCCCGTAGTCCAGCAAGGACCTCCTCCAGATCCCCCAATCCTGGCCTCTCCCCCGTCGGGGTTTCCTCCACAATGTCCGCCTCCAAGTCCATCTCAAACTCTCCCCTATCATGGGGCTCTCCCGTTCCCGCATCTGCCTCCACCAGGGGCTCCGCCCCGTCCTCCTCCTGGGGCTCTACCCCCACCTGTTCCTGGGGCTCCCCTTGCCTCTTCGCTTCTCCTCCTACCCCTGCCGCCGGTGCTTCATTGCTCGGGCCCTCTCCTCCTGCGGCCTCCGCATACGACCTCCGCCTCTGCGGGCAGGCCGCCACCAGGTGTTCTGCCGAACCACACTCCCGGCAGGTCTTAGGGGCCGGGCAGTTGGCGACCAGGTGCTGGTCGGACCCACACCTATTACACAGGCGCCTTGTCGCACACGCCAATGTGCTGTGCCCGAACTTCATGCACCGGCGGCAGAAAACGGGCTGGCGGGCATAGTAGAGTTCCCCCTTCTCTCCTCCAATCGAGAACAACCCCGGGAGGTGACGGTAGCCATCCTTCCCTGTGGGATCCTGCTGGAGGACCACCATGAACTGCATCCTGACCGTCCAGAATCCATATGGGCCCCTGACCAGCCTAGGCCCCTCCGTCACGGTGCAATACTGGGCCAGGAATCTCCTCACCGGTCCCTCCTCCACATTTATGTTGAACATGTGCACCGTCACCATCACTGCCCCTCCCCTTGACAGATCCGTCACCCGGAACAGGTCATATGGCCTTGTCTGCCCCGCATCCTCCACTTTCTTCAGTGAAGCCACCATATCCTCCTCCCTAAAGAAGGCGACCTCAAAGGAGTTGGTCCTCAGGTTCCCCTGGAGGCCCTTCACAATCACCGGCGTGACCTTTAGCGCGCCCAGCAGCATGATCCGGGCAAATTGGTCCCGGCTCCAAATCTCCCCTGCCGCTCCTTTCCACTGAAACTGGAGGGTATTCTTCATTCCCTTCCCCAGCCCAGCCGCCATGGTGCTGGCTATCAAGGCCACGCACCAGGCCTAAACGAAAAGGAAAAAAGCGAAAAAACAAAGCGAAAAGAGAAACTAAAAACGGCGCACGTCGCGCAAACAAAAAATGGCAGCAATTGCCCTAACCCAGAAAAAACACCCACCCGTGATCCCCTCCACCTGTGCCCCATACACCGCACGACAACAGGTGAAACGAGAAAAGCGGTTCGCGCCACAATTTTCCCTCCAAACTCTTAAACACTCCAAACCGCAACTAAACTTGTGCGTAAATTGAAGAGAAAGCAGAGTTTTGATTTCGGACAAAGTGAAGGGGTCGAGAAACACTGTAAAGGGTGGGCGTTGGTGGAAGCGGTGTGTTTTGGTGGTTTTTGATGTGGGTGGTGTGTTTTTTTTTGTGTCTTCGAAGGAGTGCCCGGTGTGGGCAACTGTATGTGGATGTGAACGTCTTTATGAGAATAACAATCTGTTCTTATCAGTTTAATATCTGATATGTCCCCCATTGAAGAGAAAGCAGAGTTTTGATTTCGGACAAAGTGAAGGGGTCGAGAAACACTGTGTTTCTCGACCCCTTCACTTTGTCCGAAATCAAAACTCTGCTTTCTCTTCAATGGGGGACATATCAGATATTAAACTGATAAGAACAGATTGTTAAAGGTCTTTATTCTCATAAAGACGTTCACATCCACATACAGTTGCCCACACCGGGCACTCCTTCGAAGACACAAAAAAACACACCACCCACATCAAAAACCACCAAAACACACCGCTTCCCCCAACGCCCACCCTTTACACCCAAACCAGCCCCAACACCCTTCAAACACCCTCATACCCCTCCACCCACAACAAAAACACCACCCAAACACACCAAAACCCCCCATCCCCACCCCAGTCCTTCAAGTCCTTCCCGTCCCCCCCCCGGCAAATGCCCTCTCAGTCCCTGCAGATGCCTGGGGGGTCCCAACCCCCACCTCTCCCGTCATTGGGTCCACAAAGTCTGCGGATGTGAAACCCTCCACCTCCCTTGAGCCAGCCTCCTCCTGCGAGACCCCGCCTCCCCCCCTTCCAACCACCCTCTTGGCTACCTTCCCCCTCCCCCTGGACACACCCCCCATGCCCCCACTCACCCCCAGTCCAACCCCCGTGCCGACCCTAGGAACCCTCTTCCTTTTTGGCACGCTCAAGTTCCTCGGCTCTTCTGGCACTCCGCCTGCGAGCTCCCTCAGCCCGGCAAGGGCCTCCTCCAGAGCACCTTCCCTGGGTCTCTCCCCCAGCGGCGTCTCCTCGACCCGCTCCTCCTGATCTTCCTCCTCCCCATCTTCCATTTCCTCTCCCTCCTCCTCTTCCTCTTCCTCTTCCTCATCCTCACTCTCCTCCTCATCATCCGAGGATGAGGATGAGAGTGAGGAAGAGGAGGATATGGAAGAGGAGGAGGAGGAGGAAGATGAGGAGGAGCGGGTCGAGGAGACGCTGCAGGAGGAGAGACCCATTGAGGGGGCTCTGGAGGAGGGGCTGAGGGAGCTCACAGGCGGGATGCCAGTAGAGCAGAGGGACGTGACGGTGCCAAAAAGGAAGAGGGTTCCGAGGGTCGGCACGGGGGTTGGACTGGGGGTGAGTGGGGGCATGGAGGGGGGTGTGTCCAGCGGGGAGGGGGGAAAGGCGGCAAAGAGGGTCGTGGGGATTGGGGGAGGCGGTGCTACTCAGGGGGTGGAGGGTTTCACCTCCAGGGACTTTGTGGACCCAATGACAGGAGAGGTGGGGGTTGGGACCCCCCAGGCATCTGCAGGGACGGAGAGGGCATTTGCCGGGGGGGGGACAGGAGGGACATGAGGGACTTGGGTGGGGATGGGGTTTTTTGGTGTGTTTGGGTGGTTTTTGCTGTTGGTGAAGGGGTATGTGGGGTTTTGAAGGGTGTTGGGGCTGTTTTGGGTGTGGGGAGTAGGGGTTGGGGAAAGAGGTGGTGTATTTGGGAGTGTGTGATGTGGGTGTTTTTGTGTGCTGGTGGTGTCTATGTAGTGCCCGGTGTGGGGAATAAAGACCTTTAACAATCTGTTCTTATCAGTTTAATATCTGATATGTCCCCCATCGGGGGACTATACATATTAAATGGATTTTTCCAACAGGGAGTCGGAAGCGGGGCTTGCTCCGTCCGCTCCACGCATCGACTCGGTATTGCAGTACCTCCGAGAACGGTGCACCATCTTTGACCTGTCAAAAACAACAACAGCAACAACGAAAAGAAGGAACACAAGTGGTGACCTAGTAGCCGAGAGAGGTGAGTATCCATGTAGGTAAATGCGTATCCCTAGTAGCAAGAGGATGATAATAATAACTGTGTGCACTTTTTTCCCCGTCCTGTCATTTGCTCAACGACCTGTGTTCTGTGTGGAATTTTTTGGTTTAATCACTGTGTGTGTGTGTGTGTGTGTGACTGTGTGTGTGACTGTGTGTGTGACTGTGTGCGCCCAGTCTCTCACTCAGTGACTTGACTAGTCACTCAACTAACTAGTCACCAACTCACTCATGCCCCATTTGTTCATTCACTCACTCACAAATCCACGAGGCCTGTGTCTGGCACTGAACGAGTGTTTCTCGACCCCTTCACTTTGTCCGAAATCAAAACTCTGCTTTCTCTTCAATTTACGCACAAGTTGCGGCTCGGAGAGTGGCCAGAGGAGGAGAGAAGTGGTTTGAGTTTTCCACCTGTAGCCGAGCGGTGTATGGGGCACAGGTGGAGGAGCATTTAGGTTCAATTTGTACCTCATTTTTCTTTGCGCGACGTGCGCTTTCTCTGTGCGGCATTTTTAGAAATGGCCAGCTACGATAATGCATCGGTCCCTAGGACTGGAATTAAGAACACCCTGAGATTTGGGTGGAAGAAGGAGGACGAAGGGAGGATGCCGGTGGACACGTTTGGGAGGACGGTCCTGCTGGGGGCCCTGAAACTGAAGGTGCCGGAGATCATGTGCATGCAGGGGAACGCGATGGTGGCATCCTACGACGTCACTTTTTATACGGAGAGGATGCATGACGAGGTGCTGGAGAGGGCAAAGGCGATTGCGGGCGAGAGGCCGATGTCATTCTTCCAGGTGACGAGTCTGTCCAAGACGAACTTCAGAATGATCACTGTCCATATGTTCAACCCGCACGTGTCGGACATGGCCTTGGCTGCGTTCCTTGAGCGGTATTGTGATGTGACGTCGGGGGCAAGGAACCAGTTGAACACGCTGGGCGTCTGGAATGGCCGCAGACAGTTCCAGGTGCTGCTGAGGCCAGACCAGGGAGGGATGGATGGTTTCAGGCACCCGCCGGCCCACTTCTCACTGGGGTCGGATCGGGGCTACCTGTTCTACGCGAGGCAACCGCCCTTCTGCAAGAAGTGCATGGCCTACGGGCATGTGACGGCAGAGTGCGGAGCCAAGAAGTGCCGGTTCTGCCAAGGAATGGACCACGAGGCGAAGGACTGCCGCGTGCCCAAGGAGTGCCACGGCTGCGGGAGCACGGGCCACCTGTTTCGCGAGTGCCCAAAAAAACAGCGGTCCTACGCAGAGGCAGCAGGGAGGAAGGAGACGGGCGCCCCGGGGAGGGCCAAGGAAAGAAGGCCAGAAGAAGCTGTCCCTGGGCCGAGTGTGGCGGGCGCTGGGGGTGGAGAGCGAGAAGGAGCAGCGCCGGAGGTGAGGGCCGCGGTCCCCAAGGCACGGGCGGATGAGGCGGAAGCTGCATCCCTCACGTGCGTGGCGGCAATGAGGGAGATGGTGGAGGGCCTGCAGGTGGTGGCGGGAGCGGCTGAGGTGGCAACAACACCGGGTGCCGAGGCTGCCCCCTACACTGGGAAGAAGAAGCATGCAAAGCGGAAGGAGAGAGAAGCACAGGAAAGCGCGGGGAGCGCGGAAGGGGCAGGAAAGCGGGCGATGGGGGAGAAGGTCTGTGTGGGGGACGCGGCCCCCAGGCTAACGCAAGGCTCCATAACCTACAGCCAGTTGGAGGAGATGGACATTCTGACGCAGGAGGTGGCTGCGACGCAAGAGGTGGTTGTAACCCCATCGGGGGGGCCACAGGAGAATATGGAAGGCCAGGAGGTCGCTACCACCATCCCGGCGTCCTGGGCATCAGACTTTGGGGGGGAGCTTCCCCCAGGAGAAGAGGGGTCAGGAGAGGGCCCGGGGTTACAGGGCGCGACCGTCTCCAACCCCATCCCGGCGTCCTGGGCATCGGACTCTGGGGGTGGGGGGGAAGGTTGTGAGGTGTCCTTACTGTGTGAGGAGGGGCCCCTTTCGGACGGGGACGCCCCTGTGCCCGGGGGGGCGGGTGGTTTCATTGCCCTGGAAGGAGTAAGGGAGCGGGGGAGCATCAGGTGAGCCTCCTGTTTGTGTTGTTTTTTTTGTTTCTTTATAAATGGCTAAAACCACCTTTGTTAGTTTGAATGTCAGAGGGTTGAGGGATAAACTAAAAAGGAGGACGGTTTTTGGGTTTTTAGAGGGGTTGGGTTTTGATGTTTGTTTTCTCCAGGAGGTTCACCTTAGGGATGGGGGGGATGTGAGTAGGTTCAGGAGAGAGTGGGACAAGGGGGAGTCAGTGTGGGGGATAGGGGGGGTTCACTCTTCAGGTGTAGGGATTTTGTTCGGGAATAGGGAGGTGAAGGTAGAGGGCACTTTTGTGGTAATGCCGGGGAGGGTGTTGGGGGTGGATATCACATTAAGGGAGTGTAGGTATAGGTTAGTTGGGGTGTACGGGCCACAGTTGGCGGCGGACAGGAGGGAGATGGTAGACTGTCTGTCGCCGCTGTGCGCCACAAATAGACGTCTGGTAGTGGGGGGTGATTTCAATGTGGATTTAGGGGCGGGGGGAGATACCAGTGCAGGCGCCATCAAAAGGCTCATGGCTAGCCATGGGTTGGTGGATGGTGGCCTGCACTCAACCCCGGCGATGGCTGGTCCCACGTGGCGCAACTCCCGGGGGGTCGCGAGGAGGCTAGACTACATTTTTGTACCGAGGTCCTTGGGTCGGTTGTCTGGGCGGCTTTTGCCTGTGTTCTTCTCGGATCACGACGGGGTGCTCCTGCAGGTGGGCACTCCTGCTGGCCTCTTCGGTAGGGGGTACTGGATGTTGGACAAGCAGGTACTGGAGGAGCGAGCTTTTGTAGAAGCGTTCATTGACTTCTATCGGGGGCAGGAGGGTCTCAAGTCGATGTGTGAGGGGGTGTTGGAGTGGTGGGAACTAGTAAAGGATAGGGCGGAGGTTTATAATAGGGTATTGTAGGAGGGCAAAAGGGAGGAGAGGCGGGAGATGGATCGGCTCCAAAGGTTGCTCGAACTGGAATACGAGGCAGGCAACCTCGGCGGGTCGGTCAACTGGGAGCGATCCACTGCCCTTAAGGCACAGCTCAGGAAGGTGCATGAGCAGAAGGCTCGCTCCTTCCTAGAGCGGGCCCATAGCGGTTTCATTGAACACAACGAGACTTGTTCCGCTGCGTTCTTTAAGTCGGTTAGGGTCAGACAGGGTAGGAAGGTAATGTTCGGGGTTAGGGAAGAAAGGACAGGGAGTGTATTTAGGGAGCCGGAAGGAATGGTCCGGGTTACAACGGACCACTTCCGAGATTTCTTTCAGGAGAGGGTTGTAGACGTAGAGCAGGGAACTGTGTTTTTAGAACACTTGTCCCGGCAAGTGCCGGAGGACATTAGAGAGGCGATGGAGTCTCCGATCTCCCTTGGGAGGTGGAGAGCGCTCTCAGGAGGATGGGTAAAGGGAAGGTCCCGGGATGGATGGGCTGCCGGCTGAGTTTTACCTCAAGTTTTGGGGTACACTTGGACCGGCCGTCCTTGAAGTCTTGAAGGCCATCCTCGAGACGGGGTCCCGGGAAGTCGATGGCCGTGGGCATCCTCTCACTTCTTTTCAAGAGGGGGGACGCCACGGACCTCGCCAACTGGCGACCGTTGACAATGTTGTGCGTAGATTATAAGCTCTTGGCAAAAGTCCTAGCGGACAGACTGCGCACAGCCCTTCCCTACGTCGTCCATGAGGATCAGACGTGCGGGGTAGAGGGCCGCTCGATTAGATGGAACCTGCAGTTGATCAGGGACTCCATCGCCTGGGTAGAAGATAGAGGTCTGCCGTTAATGGTAGCAGCGCTTGATCAGGCGAAAGCCTTTGATCGCGTGAATAGAACGTTTCTTTTCAGGGTGTTAGGTAGATTAGGTTTTGGGGAGAAGTTTATAGGATGGGTCCGTACTTTATACGTTGGAGCGGGGTGCCGGGTTAGCGTGAACGGCCACTTAGGTGACGTTCTTGACCTCTCGTCTGGGGTCAGGCAGGGATGCCCGCTCTCGGCCCTCCTCTTCGTTCTGTACATGGAGCCCTGGCGGCTGCCATTAGGGCGGACGCAGGGGTGGAGGGTTTGCTGATTCCTGGAAGTGGCGGACTGCGTGTCAAGTTGACGCAGTACGCCGACGACACTTCCTTGCTACTATGCAAGGACTCGTGCCTAGTAAGGTCTCTTGCCATCATTGGGGACTTCACCCGAGCGTCTGGAGCGGTTCTGAACCACGCAAAGTCCTCCGTAAAGTATTTCGGGAGATGGCGTGGTAGAACGGATGTGCCCGGAGGGTTATCTCTCTGTAACGGGGCCCTGAAAGTTCTCGGGGTCCACTTTGAGAACTTCGGCTCTGCGGCGCTGAACTGGAACATGCGCATCGCAGCGGTGCAGAACAGATTGGCAATGTGGAAGGCTAGGTCACTGTCATTTATGGGCAAGGTCCTGGTCCTGAAGGTGGATGTCTTGACATCTCTTTTGTATTTGGCATACATCTACCCACTGCCGGCGTGTCTGAGACGACCTCTTGTAAGGTTGGTGTTCCAGTTCATGTGGGGTGTCAGGTACGAGTGGGTCGCCAGGGCTCGCATGCTCTGCCCCATCGGGGAGGGAGGTAGGGGGGTACCACATTTCCCCCTCAAGCTCGACTCGATCTTTGTCTCGTTTTTACTGTCGGAGCTCGCTCGTCCAGTGATACACCCGTCCGGCTACCTCCTGCGGGTGTTCTTCTCTTATCAAGCGAGAAGCATAATGGTGTGGTCCAACACGGGTCCTCGGGCGGAACAGCTGCCGTGGCACTTTGGTCACGCGGCCAAGTGGTTACGAGCGCACCCCGAGGTTGAAGTTGCCCGAGTAGGTTTGGATCACAGGCTCCTGTACGAGGAGGTCAGAAAGGGTGTGTGTCCGGGTCCCGTAGTGGGTATCCCGGCGGTGGTCTGGGAGGGAGTACAGGTGAAGGGTCTGGACAACAGGCTCAAGGACCTGAACTGGTTATGCCTCCACAAGTCCTTGCCGGTGCGCTCCATCATGTGCCGGCATGGCTTGTCGCGATCCCCGACCTGTCCGAGACAGGCGTGTGGCGGGGAGGAGACTTTGCGCCACGCTTTTTGGGACTGTGCTGTCGCCGGGGTGGTATGGGCGAGGGCACAGGGGCTGTTAGGTAGGGTGAGAGGGGATTTTGTGTTGACATGGACACGGGTTGAGAAGGGTGTAGGGGGTGTGAGGGGCACGGATAGGGATAGGCTGTTGCTCTGGCTGATCATCAGCCTTTTCAAACAAGGGCTGTGGGACGCCAGACAGCAGCTGGTCAAGACAGGGAGAGATATAGGGGTGGAGGGAATGGTGAGGAGAGTGGAAGGGGAATTGAGGGCGAGAATGAGGAGGGATGAGAGGAAGTGGGGACAGCACGCAGCGAGGGAGAGGTGGAAAGGGGTCTAGGGCTAGTGTGAGCAGGTAGGCGGTAGGTGAGGGTTTTAGGGGTTAGGGAAAGATAGTTTGTTTGGGTATGGTTAGGGCTAAATAAGATTGGAAGGTGTGATGGGGGTGGGAAGATGCTCCCCTGTGTGTTTTGTTTTTGTGTTTTTGTTTTTGTTTTTGGGCAAAATTTTTGAAAGCCTCAGTTGACTGGTTTTGTTTTTGTTTTTGGGCTGTGGGCAAAAGAGGTTTCCTTTGTTCGTTTGTTTTCTGGTAAAGTTTTGGTTTGCTGCCTATTTTGAGGCCTCTTTGACAGTCAATGCATGTCAGGCCTTTTTGAAAGGTTTTTGACTGGTTGTGGCTCTGTAAAGGAGGGCGGTTCCATTCTGTACATGAAGTGATGGTGGGACTGGTGGTGGGTTATTGAGTGTAAATTGTTTGTAAGTGCTGAAGATTGGAATTGTCAATAAACACATTTAATCATCATCTGTTCTTATCAGTTTAATATCTGATATGTCCCCCATCGGGGGACTATACATATTAAATGGATTTTTCCAACAGGGAGTCGGAAGCGGGGCTTGCTCCGTCCGCTCCACGCATCGACTCGGTATTGCAGTACCTCCGAGAACGGTGCACCATCTTTGACCTGTCAAAAACAACAACAGCAACAACGAAAAGAAGGAACACAAGTGGTGACCTAGTAGCCGAGAGAGGTGAGTATCCATGTAGGTAAATGCGTATCCCTAGTAGCAAGAGGATGATAATAATAACTGTGTGCACTTTTTTCCCCGTCCTGTCATTTGCTCAACGACCTGTGTTCTGTGTGGAATTTTTTCCCTCCGTTTTACTTAAAAAAAAAAAAAAAAATAAAAAAAAAATTGATTTTGGTTTAATCACTGTGTGTGTCTGTGTGTGACTGTGTGTGACTGTGTGTGACTGACTGTGTGCGCCCAGTCTCTCACTCGGTGACTTGACTAGTCACTCAACTAACTAGTCACCAACTCACTCATGCCCCCATTTGTTCATTCACTCACTCACAAATCCACGAGGCCTGTGTCTGGCACTGAACGAGTGTTTCTCGACCCCTTCACTTTGTCCGAAATCAAAACTCTGCTTTCTCTTCAATTTACGCACAAGTGAAGTTGAGGCTCAGAGTGGGGGAGGTACATAGTGGATGCGGTTGGTTTTTTTCTTCACCTGTTGGCCGTGCGGTGTATGGGGCACAGGTGGAGAGTTTCACGGTGGGGTGTGCTGGTGGGTTTTTTCAAGTTTTAGTATTTTGTTTTGCGCGACGTGCGCTTGTTAGGGTTTGTTTGGGTGTTTTTTTTTTTTCCGTGGGTGGCCTGGTGTGCGTTTTAGCGCACCAGCGCTATGGCGGTGGGTCCAGGAGCGGAGGGTGTGCCTGGACAGGGCATAAAAAACACTCTCCGTTTCCAGTGGAAGGGGGAGCTGGAGGACATGTGGCCCAGGGACCAATTCACCAGGGTGGTGATGATGGGGATACTTGGGCTGACGCCCGAGATAGTCAAGTGCCTGCAGGGGAATGTGCCCGAACACGCCTTCGAGGTCTGTTTTTTCAAGGAGGCGGATATGGACGCGACTGTGAAGAAGGTGGAGGAGGCGGACCAGACTAGTCCGTGTCATCTTTACAGGGTGACGGACCTTTCAAGGGGGGGTCGCAGGGTGGTGACTGTACATATGTACAACCCCAACGTGGAGGATGACACGGTGGCGGGGTTTTTGGCGGGGTACTGTGCCGTGAGGCCGGGGCCCAAATACGTCCGGGATAACTACGGGTTTTGGACGGCGCGCCGGCAGTACCAGGTGGTACTACAGCCGGACCCCACTGGGAAGGACGGATACCGCCACATCCCGGGGGTGTTTGACATTAGAGGAGAGAGGGGTACCCTCTACTACGCCCGCCAGCCGGAGTTCTGCAGGCGGTGCAAAAAGTTCGGCCACAGCGCAGCGGGTTGCGCAGCAAGGAGAAGGTGTAACCGGTGTGGGGCTGAGGGGCACATGGCTACGGACTGCCCGCAGCCGAAAAGATGCAGGGAGTGCGGGGCTGAAGATCACCTGGTCGCGGCCTGTCCTCGGCGGAGGAGGTCCTACGCGGAGGCTGCGGGGGTCGAGGGCCCAAGCGGAGGGAGACAAGCAGCGGGAGAGGGCAGGGCGCCCCAGAAGCAGGCGGGGCCGGTGCCCCAGAAGCAGGCGGGGCCGGTGCCCCAGAAGCAGGCGGGGCCGGTGCCCCAGAAGCAGACGGGGCCGGTGCCCCAGAGGCAGGCGGGGCCGGTGCCCCAGAAGCAGGCGGGGCCGGTGCCCCAGGAGCAAGCGGGGAGGAGCCACAGGAGCAAGCGGTGGGTCCCCAGGAGGGGGTGCCCGCAGAAGGGGAAGAGCCTCAGGCCTGTGGGGCGGAGGAAGGGATGGAGGAGGGCAGGATGGAGGTGGAGGAGGTGGAGGAGACACCACCTGGGGAGAGGCCAGTGGAAGCAACGGGGGCGCTGGAAGTGGCCCTGGCTGGGCTGAGGGAGCTGTCTGCAGGGATGGCTTCGGTGGAGGTCTGCCCGGAGGAGAAGCGTTTCTCGGCGGGGGCATACGGGCTGCCCAGGAAGAAGAGGGCTGTTTTGTCTGCCAAGAGGGTGGGTAAGGGTGGGGGGGATGAGGGGGACCGTGGGGAGTTCGGTTTTTCGCCACGGAGGGGTTTTGATTTTAAGATGACGTTGGGGGAGGACACAGGGACCCCGGCGGCGTCCCAGGGACAGAACTGGCGTTTGCCGGAGGGGGGGGCCTGATGTCGGGTGGGTCTGGGACTGGGACCCCCATGGCGTCCCAAGGGACAGAACTGGCGTTTGCCGGAGGGGGGGGACCTGATGTCGGGCGGGTCTGGGGCTGGGACTGGGACCCCCTTGGCGTCCCAGGGAACAGAACTGGTTTTCGCCAGGGGAGAGGACATGACCGTCACGGAGTGATGTGGGGCGGGTTTTCTTTGGTGGTTGGGGTGTATGATGGGAGTATTAAGTGGGGTTTGGTGATGTGGGTGGACTGTTGGTTTTGTTTTGGGTCTTTGTGTGATGTGGGATGTTGTGGTGGTTGGGGGTTTTTTTTCATCGGCGCCCTATGTGGGCAAGGCATAGAATGTATGTGTCTTTATGGAATAAAGACGTTTAACAATCTGTTCTTATCAGTTTAATATCTGATATGTCCCCCATCGGGGGACTATACATATTAAATGGATTTTTCCAACAGGGAGTCGGAAGCGGGGCTTGCTCCGTCCGCTCCACGCATCGACTCGGTATTGCAGTACCTCCGAGAACGGTGCACCATCTTTGACCTGTCAAAAACAACAACAGCAAAACGAAAAGAAGGAACACAAGTGGTGACCTAGTAGCCGAGAGAGGTGAGTATCCACGTAGGTAAATGCGTATCCCTAGTAGCAAGAGGATGATAATAATAACTGTGTGCACTTTTTTTCCCGTCCTGTCATTTGCTCAACGACCTGTGTTCTGTGTGGAATTTTTTCCCTCCGTTTTACTTAAAAAAAAAAAAAAAAAAAAAAAAAAAAAAACGATTTTGGTTAAATCACTGTGTGTGTCTGTGTGTGACTGTGTGTGACTGTGTGTGCCCAGTCTCTCACTCGGTGACTTGACTAGTCACTCAACTAACTAGTCACCAACTCACTCATGCCCCATTTGTTCATTCACTCACTCACAAATCCACGAGGCCTGTGTCTGGCACTGAACGAGTGTTTCTCGACCCCTTCACTTTGTCCGAAATCAAAACTCTGCTTTCTCTTCAATTTACGCACAAGTTGCGGTTCGAAGTGGTAACAGAGTGGAGCGGTTTGAAGGAAGAGTTTTTCACCTGGTGTCGTGCGGTGTATGGGGCACAGGTGAAGGGAGTCACGGTTGGGGGTTTAGGTTTAGGTGTAGGGTTTGGTTTTTTGTTTTTGCGCGACGTGCGCTTTTAGTTTCTCCTTTTTTTGTAGTTTGGGAGTTTTTGTTTAGGCCTGGTGCGGGGCTTTGTGTGGCCGGCACCATGGCGGCTGGCCCGAAGGCGGACGTCTGCAGGGATTTCGGCCTTCTGTTCATGCTGAAAGGAGAGCAGGAGGGAGTTTGGGGCCTCCCTATATTTACGAAGAGAGTGGTGGTGGAGGCTCTGGGGCTCACGGCCGAGGAGGTCTCGCACCTGTGTCGGAGCGACACCAGAAGCCACTTTGAAGTGACGTTCCACCGCGAGGCGGACAAGAGGGAGACGTGGAGGAAGGTGAGGGAGGCGGGCCAGACATTCCCGCTGGGCCTCTTCAGGGTGGTGGACGTCTCCAAGGAGAGGCCGGAGGTGGAGGGTGGCGGGCCAGGAAGTGGCGGGTCCAGGAAGGTGGCGGGTCCGGAGGTGGAGGGTCCGGAAGTGGCAGGTCCGGGAGGCGGAGGGCCCGGAGGCGGAGGGCCGGGAGGCGGAGGGCCCAGCGGCGGAAGGCCCGGAGGCGGAAGGCCCGGAGGCAAGGGGCCCGGAGGAGGTGGGCCCGGAGGAGGAGGGCCCGGAGGCGAGAGGCCCGGAGACAAGGGGGCAGCCGGGCAAGAGGATGAAAAACACCCTCCGCTTTCAGTGGAAGGGTGCATTGGAGGGGATCTGGAGCAGAAACCAGTTTGCCCGGGATATGCTGCTGGGGGCCTTGAAGGCTACGCCGGTGGAGGTGAAATGCCTCCAGGAGAACATAAAGGAGAGGGCATACGAGGTGACCTTTTTCAAGGAGGAGGACATGGTGGCAGCCATAAAGAAGGTGGAGGAAGCGGGACAGACCAGGCCATACAACCTGTTTCTTATGATTGACCTCTCAAGGGGGGGGTCCGGGAGGTGACCGTGAGGATGTACGACTCCAATGTGGGGGACGGGTGTGTGAGGAGATTCTTGGAGGGGTATTGCACGGTAACTGAGGGGCCCAAGTACACCAGGGGCCCGTATGGATTTTGGACGGCCAGGAGGCAGTTCCGGGTGATCCTTCATCCGGATCCGGCCGGGAAGGACGGCTACCGCCACCTGCCGACGATGTGCGAGATTGGGGGAGAAAGTGGCACCATCTTCTATGCTCGGCAACCTAGTTTCTGCCGCAGGTGCCGGAGGAGCGGGCACAGTATGGCCACTTGTGAGGCGAGGAGGAGATGCTACAGGTGTGGGTCAGACCAGCACGAGGTGGCAAGGTGTCCGGCACCAAAAGCATGCAGGAGGTGTGGGTCCGAGGAACATTTGGTGGCTGCATGCCCGAGGCAGAGGAGGACCTACGCCGAGGCTGCAGGAGGAGAGGGCGGGAGAGGCCAGGCACCAAGGGCGGAGGAGAGGCAGGCGCAAGCTGGTGAGGAGCCCCAGGCCCAAGCTGGTGAGGAGCCCCAGGAGGTGGCGCCTGTGGAGGGAGAGATGGAGGAGGAGGAGGACGAGGATGAGAGGGGACGAGGATGAGAGTGAGGAAGAGGAGGAAATGGAGGAGGAGGAGGAAGATGAGGAGGAGCGGGTCGAGGAGACGCCGCAGGAGGAGAGACCCATTGATGGGGCGCTGGAGGAGGCCCTTGCCGGGTTGAGGGAGCTCACAGGCGGGATCCCGGTGGAGCAGAGGGACTTGGCGGTGCCGAAAAGGAAGAGGCTTCCTAGGGTCGGCACGGGGTTGGACCGGGGGTGAGTGGGGGAAAGGCAGCCAAGAGAGTGGTGGGGAGTGGGGGAGACGGGGTCGCTCAGGGGGTGGAGGGTTTCACCTCCATGGACTTTGTGGACCCAATGACGGGAGAGGTGGGGGTTGGGACCCCCAGGCATCTGCAGGGACGGAGAGGGCATTTGCCGGGGGGGGGACAGGAAAGACTTGAAGGACTTGGGTGGGGATGGGGTTTTTTGGTGTGTTTGGGTGGTTTTTGTTGTTGGTGAAGGGGTATGTGGGGTTTGAAAGGTGTGGGGGCTGATTTGGGTGTGAAGGGTGGTCTTTGGGGGAAGCGGTGTGTTTGGTGGTTTTTGATGTGGGTGTTGTGGGTTTTGGTGTTTTTGAAGGAGTGCCCGGTGTGGGCAACTGTATGTCTAGTGAAACGTCTTTATTGGAATAAAGACCTTTAACAATCTGTTCTTATCAGTTTAATATCTGATATGTCCCCCACCGGGGGACTATACATATTAAATGGATTTTTCCAACAGGGAGTCGGAAGCGGGGCTTGCTCCGTCCGCTCCACGCATCGACTCGGTATTGCAGTACCTCCGAGAACGGTGCACCACCTTTGACCTGTCAAAAACAACAACAGCAACAACGAAAAGAAGGAACACAAGTGGTGACCTAGTAGCCGAGAGAGGTGAGTATCCACGTAGGTAAATGCGTATCCCTAGTAGCAAGAGGATGATAATAATAACTGTGTGCACTTTTTTCCCCGTCCTGTCATTTGCTCAACGACCTGTGTTCTGTGTGGAATTTTTTCCCTCCGTTTTACTTAAAAAAAAAAAAAAAAAAAAAATAATGATTTTGGTTTAATCACTGTGTGTGTGTGACTGTGTGTGTGTGTGACTGTGTGTGTGTGACTGTGTGTGTGACTGTGTGCGCCCAGTCTCTCACTCGGTGACTTGACTAGTCACTCAACTAACTAGTCACCAACTCACTCATGCCCCATTTGTTCATTCACTCACTCACAAATCCACGAGGCCTGTGTCTGGCACTGAACGAGTGTTTCTCGACCCCTTCACTTTGTCCGAAATCAAAACTCTGCTTTCTCTTCAATTTACGCACAAGTTGCGGCTCGAAGTGGGAACAGAGTGGAGCGGTTTGAAGTAAGAGTTTTTCACCTGGTGTCGTGCGGTGTATGGGGCACAGGTGAAGGGAGTCACGGTTGGGGGTTTAGGTGTAGGGTTTGGTTTTTTGTTTTGCGCGACGTGCGCTTTAGTTTTCCTTTTTTTAGTGTATTGGGGGTTTGTGTAGGCCTGGTGCGGGGCTTTGTGTGGCCGGCACCATGGCGGCTGGCCCGAAGGCGGACGTCTGCAAGGATTTCGGCCTTCTTTATGCTGAAGGGAGAGCAGGAGGGAGTTTGGGGCCTCCCTATATTTACTAAGAGAGTGGTGGTGGAGGCTCTGGGGCTCACGGCCGAGGAGGTCTCGCACCTATGTCGGAGTGACACCAGAAGCCACTTCGAGGTGACGTTCCACCGCGAGGCGGACAAGAGGGAGACGTGGAGGAAGGTGAGGGAGGCGGGCCAGACATTCCCGCTGGGCCTCTTCAGGGTGGTGGACGTCTCCAAGGAGAGGCCGGAGGTGGAGGGTCCGGAAGTGGCGGGCCAGGAAGTGGCGGGTCCGGAAGTGGCGGGTCCGGAAGTGGCAGGTCCGGAGGCGGAGGGCCCGGAGGCGGAGGGCCGGGAGGCGGAGGGCCCGGCGGCGGAAGGCCCGGAGGCGGAAGGCCCGGAGGCAAGGGGCCCGGAGGAGGTGGGCCCGGAGGAGGTGGGCCCGGAGGCGGTGGGCCCGGAGGCGAGAGGCCCGGAGACAAGGGGGCAGCCGGGCAAGAGGATGAAAAACACCCTCCGCTTTCAGTGGAAGGGTGCATTGAGGGATCTGGGGCAGAAACCAGTTTGCCCGGGATATGCTGCTGGGGGCCTTGAAGGCTACGCCGGTGGAGGTGAAATGCCTCCAGGAGAACATAAAGGAGAGGGCATACGAGGTGACCTTTTTCAAGGAGGAGGACATGGTGGCAGCCATAAAGAAGGTGGATGAAGCAGGACAGACCAGGCCGTACAACCTTTTCCGTATGGTCGACCTCTCAAGGGGGGGGGTCCGGGAGGTGACCGTGAGGATGTACGACTCCAATGTGGGGGACGGGTGTGTGAGGAGATTCTTGGAGGGGTATTGCACGGTAACTGAGGGGCCCAAGTACACCAGGGGCCCGTATGGATTTTGGACGGCCAGGAGGCAGTTCCGGGTGATCCTTCATCCGGATCCGGCCGGGAAGGACGGCTACCGCCACCTGCCGACGATGTGCGAGATTGGGGGAGAAAGTGGCACCATCTTCTATGCTCGGCAACCTAGTTTCTGCCGCAGGTGCCGGAGGAGCGGGCACAGTATGGCCACTTGTGAGGCGAGGAGGAGATGCTACAGGTGTGGGTCAGACGGGCACGAGGTGGCAAGGTGTCCGGCACCAAAAGCATGCAGGAGGTGTGGGTCCGAGGAACATTTGGTGGCTGCATGCCCGAGGCAGAGGAGGACCTACGCCGAGGCTGCAGGAGGAGAGGGCGGGAGAGGCCAGGCACCAAGGGCGGAGGAGAGGCAGGCGCAAGCTGGTGAGGAGCCCCAGGCCCAAGCTGGTGAGGAGCCCCAGGAGGTGGCGCCTGTGGAGGGAGAGATGGAGGAGGAGGAGGACGAGGAGGAGAGTGAGGACGAGGATGAGAGTGAGGAAGAGGAGGAGGAAATGGAGGAGGAGGAGGAAGATGAGGAGGAGCGGGTCGAGGAGACGCCGCAGGAGGAGAGACCCATTGATGGGGCGCTGGAGGAGGCCCTTGCCGGGTTGAGGGAGCTCACAGGCGGGATCCCGGTGGAGCAGAGGGACTTGGCGGTGCCGAAAAGGAAGAGGCTTCCTAGGGTCGGCACGGGGTTGGACAGGGGGTGAGTGGGGAAAGGCAGCCAAGAGAGTGGTGGGGAGTGGGGAGAGACGGGTCGCTCAGGGGGTGGAGGGTTTCACCTCCATGGACTTTGTGGACCCAATGACGGGAGAGGTGGGGTTGGGACCCCCAGGCATCTGCAGGGACGGAGAGGGCATTTGCCGGGGGGGACAGGAAAGACTTGAAGGACTTGGGTGGGGATGGGGTTTTTTGGTGTGTTTGGGTGGTTTTTGTTGTTGGTGAAGGGGTATGTGGGGTTTGAAAGGTGTGGGGGCTGATTTGGGTGTGAAGGGTGGTCTTTGGGGAAGTGGTGTTTTTGGTGGTTTTTGATGTGGGTGGTTGTGGGTTTTGTGTGGTTTTTGAAGGAGTGCCCGGTGTGGGCAACTGTATGTCTAGTGAAACGTCTTTATTGGAATAAAGACCTTTAACAATCTGTTCTTATCAGTTTAATATCTGATATGTCCCCCGGGGGACTATACATATTAAATGGATTTTTCCAACAGGGAGTCGGAAGCGGGGCTTGCTCCGTCCGCTCCACGCATCGACTCGGTATTGCAGTACCTCCGAGAACGGTGCACCATCTTTGACCTGTCAAAAACAACAACAGCAACAACGAAAAGAAGGAACACAAGTGGTGACCTAGTAGCCGAGAGAGGTGAGTATCCATGTAGGTAAATGCGTATCCCTAGTAGCAAGAGGATGATAATAATAACTGTGTGCACTTTTTTTCCCCGTCCTGTCATTTGCTCAACGACCTGTGTTCTGTGTGGAATTTTTTCCCTCCGTTTTACTTAAAAAAAAAAAAAAAAAAAAAAAAAAATGATTTTGGTTTAATCACTGTGTGTGTGTGTGACTGTGTGTGACTGTGTGTGTGACTGTGTGCCCCAGTCTCTCACTCGGTGACTTGACTAGTCACTCAACTAACTAGTCACCAACTCACTCATGCCCCATTTGTTCATTCACTCACTCACAAATCCACGAGGCCTGTGTCTGGCACTGAACGAGTGTTTCTCGACCCCTTCACTTTGTCCGAAATCAAAACTCTGCTTTCTCTTCAATTTACGCACAGGTTGCGGCTCGGAGTGGGAACAGAGTGGAGCGGTCTGAGGAAAGAGTTTTTCACCTGGTGTCGTGCGGTGTATGGGGCACAGGTGAAGGGAGTCACGGGTGGGGGTTTAGGTGTAGGGTTTTGGTTTTTTGTTTTGCGCGACGTGCGCTTTAGTTTTTCCTGTTTTAGTGTATTGGGGGTTTGTTTAGGCCTGGTGCGGGGCTTTGTGTGGCCGGCACCATGGCGGCTGGCCCGAAGGCGGGCGTCAGCAGGGATTTCGGCCTTCTGTTCATGCTGAAGGGAGAGCAGGAGGGAGTTTGGGGCCTCCCTATATTTACGAAGAGAGTGGTGGTGGAGGCTCTGGGGCTCACGGCCGAGGAGGTCTCGCACCTTTGTCGGAGCGACACCAGAAGCCACTTTGAAGTGACGTTCCACCGCGAGGCGGACAAGAGGGAGACGTGGAGGAAGGTGAGGGAGGCGGGCCAGAAATTCCCGCTGGGCCTCTTCAGGGTGGTGGACGTCTCCAAGGAGAGGCCGGAGGTGGAGGGTCCGGAAGTGGCGGGCCAGGAAGTGGCGGGTCCGGGAGGTGGAGGGTCCGGAAGTGGCGGGGTCCAGGAAGTGGAGGGTCCGGAGGCGGAGGGCCCGGAGGCGGAAGGCCCAGAGGCGGAGGGCCCGGAAGTGGCAGGTCCGGAGGCGGAAGGCCCGGAGGCGGAAGGCCCGGAGGCGGAAGGCCCGGAGGCGGAAGGCCCGGAGGCAAGGGGCCCGGAGGCAAGGGGCCGGAGGCAGGGGCCCGGAGGCAAGGGGGAGACGGGGGGGAGCCGAGGAGGATGAAGAACACACTCCGGTTCCAGTGGAAGGGGCGTTAGAGCAGATTTGGAGTCGGACTCAGTTTGCCAGAGACATGTTGCTGGGGGCTCTGAAGGCTACGCCAGTAGTGGTGAAGTGCCTGCAGGAGAACCTCAGGGAGCGGGCGTACGAGGTAACCTTCTTCAAGGAGGAGGACATGGTGGCAGCAAAAGGAAGGTGGAGGAAGCCGGGCAGACCAGGCCGTACGGACTGTTTAGAGTGATGGACCTGTCAAGGGGGGGTCAGAGAAGTGACCGTGAAGGATGTATGACTCCAATGTGGGGACGGGTGTGTGAGGAGATTCCTGGAGGGGTTTGCAAGGTAACTGAGGGGCCCAAGTACACCAGGGGCCCGTTTGGCTTTTGGACGGCCAGGAGGCAGTTCCGGGTGATCCTTCATCCAGATCCGGCCGGGAAGGACGGCTACCGCCACCTCCCGACGATGTGTGAAATTGGGGAGAGAAGTGGCACGATTTTCTATGCTCGGCAGCCGAGCTTTCTGCCGCAGGTGCCGGAGGAGCGGGCACAGTATGGCCACTTGTGAGGCGAGGAGGAGATGTTACAGGTGTGGGTCAGACCAGCACGAGGTTGCAAGATGTTCAGAGCCAAGAAATGCAGGAGGTGTGGCTCGGGGAGCATTTGGTGGCTGCATGCCCAAGGCGAAGGAGGACGTATGCGGAGGCTGCTGGAGGAGAGGGCAGGAGAGGCCAGGCACCAAGGGCGGAGGAGAGGCAGGCGCAAGCTGGTGAGGAGCCCCAGGCCCAAGCTGGTGAGGAGCCCCAGGAGGTGGCGCCTGTGGAGGGAGAGATGGAGGAGGAGGAGGACGAGGATGAGAGTGAGGGCGAGGATGAGAGTGAGGAAGAGGAGGAGGAAATGGAGGAGGAGGAGGAAGATGAGGAGGAGCGGGTCGAGGAGACGCCGCAGGAGGAGAGACCCATTGATGGGGCGCTGGAGGAGGCCCTTGCCGGGTTGAGGGAGCTCACAGGCGGGATCCCGGTGGAGCAGAGGGACTTGGCGGTGCCAAAAAGGAAGAGGCTTCCTAGGGTCGGCACGGGGGTTGGACAGGGGGTGAGTGGGGGAAAGGCAGCCAAGAGAGTGGTGGGGAGTGGGGGAGACGGGGTCGCTCAGGGGGTGGAGGGTTTCACCTCCATGGACTTTGTGGACCCAATGACGGGAGAGGTGGGGGTTGGGACCCCCCAGGCATCTGCAGGGACGGAGAGGGCATTTGCCGGGGGGGGGACAGGAAAGACTTGAAGGACTTGGGTGGGGATGGGGTTTTTTGGTGTGTTTGGGTGGTTTTGTTGTTGGTGAAGGGGTATGTGGGGTTTGAAGGGTGTGGGGGCTGTTTTGGGTGTGAAGGGTGGCCTTTGGGGGAAGTGGTGTTTTTGGTGGTTTTTTGTGGGTGTGGGTTTTGTGTTTGTGTTTTTTTGAAGGAGTGCCCGGTGTGGGCAACTGTATTGTTTATGGTAAACGTCTTTATGGGAATAAAGACCTTTAACAATCTGTTCTTATCAGTTTAATATCTGATATGTCCCCATCGGGGACTATACATATTAAATGGATTTTTCCAACAGGGAGTCGGAAGCGGGGCTTGCTCCGTCCGCTCCACGCATCGACTCGGTATTGCAGTACCTCCGAGAACGGTGCACCATCTTTGACCTGTCAAAAACAACAACAGCCACAACGAAAAGAAGGAACACAAGTGGTGACCTAGTAGCCGAGAGAGGTGAGTATCCATGTAGGTAAATGCGTATCCCTAGTAGCAAGAGGATGATAATAATAACTGTGTGCACTTTTTTCCCGTCCTGTCATTTGCTCAACGACCTGTGTTCTGTGTGGAATTTTTTCCCTCCGTTTTACTTAAAAAAAAAAAAAAAAAAAAAAAAAAAATGATTTTGGTTAAATCACTGTGTCTGTGTGTGTCTGTGTGTGTGACTGTGTGTGACTGTGTGTGACTGTGTGTGCCCAGTCTCTCACTCGGTGACTTGACTAGTCACTCAACTAACTAGTCACCAACTCACTCATGCCCCCATTTGTTCATTCACTCACTCACAAATCCACGAGGCCTGTTTCTGGCACTGAACGAGTGTTTCTCGACCCTTCACTTTGTCCGAAATCAAAACTCTGCTTTCTCTTCAATTTACGCACAGGTTGCGGCTCGGAGTGGGAACGGAGTGGAGCGGTCTGAGGAAGGAGTTTTTCACCTGGTGTCGTGCGGTGTATGGGGCACAGGTGAAGGGAGTCACGGGTGGGGGTTCAGGTGTAGGGTTTGGTTTTTTGTTTTGCGCGACGTGCGCTTTAGTCTTTCCTGTTTTAGTGTATTGGGGGTTTGTTTAGGCCTGGTGCGGGGCTTTGTGTGGCCGGCACCATGGCGGCTGGCCCGAAGGCGGACGTCTGCAGGGATTTCGGCCTTCTGTTCATGCTGAGGGGAGAGCAGGAGGGAGTTTGGGGCCTCCCTATATTTACGAGGAGAGTGGTGGTGGAGGCTCTGGGGCTCACGGCCGAGGAGGTCTCGCACCTTTGTCAGAGCGACACCAGAAGCCACTTTGAAGTGACGTTCCACCGCGAGGCGGACAAGAGGGAGACGTGGAGGAAGGTGAGGGAGGCGGGCCAGAAATTCCCGCTGGGCCTCTTCAGGGTGGTGGACGTCTCCAAGGAGAGGCCGGAGGTGGAGGGTCCGGAAGTGGCGGGCCAGGAAGTGGCGGGTCCGGGAGGTGGAGGGCCCGGAAGTGGCGGGCCAGGAAGTGGAGGGTCCGGAAGTGGAGGGCCCGGAGGCGGAAGGCCCAGAGGCGGAGGGCCCGGAAGTGGCAGGTCCGGAGGCGGAAGGCCCGGAGGCGGAAGGCCCGGAGGCGGAAGGCCCGGAGGCGGAAGGCCCGGAGGCGGAAGGCCCGGAGGCAAGGGGCCCGGAGGCAAGGGGCCCGGAGGCAAGGGGCCCGGAGGCAAGGGGGGAGCCGAGGAGGATGAAGAACACACTCCGGTTCCAGTGGAAGGGGGCGTTAGAGCAGATTTGGAGTCGGACTCAGTTTGCCAGAGACATGTTGCTGGGGGCTCTGAAGGCTACGCCAGTAGTGGTGAAGTGCCTGCAGGAGAACCTCAGGAGCGGGCGTACGAGGTAACCTTCTTCAAGGAGGAGGACATGGTGGCAGCAATGAGGAAGGTGGAGGAAGCCGGGCAGACCAGGCCGTACGGACTGTTTAGAGTGATGGACCTGTCAAGTGGGGGTCAGAGAAGTGACCGTAAGGATGTATGACTCCAATGTGGAGGACGGGTGTGTGAGGAGATTCCTGGAGGGGTTTTGTAAGGTAACTGAGGGGCCCAAGTACACCAGGGGCCCGTTTGGCTTTTGGACGGCCAGGAGGCAGTTCCGGGTGATCCTTCACCCAGATCCGGCCGGGAAGGACGGCTACCGCCACCTCCCGACGATGTGTGAAATTGGGGAGAGAGCGGCACGATTTTCTACGCTCGGCAGCCGAGCTTCTGCCGCAGGTGCCGGAGGAGCGGGCACAGTATGGCCACTTGTGAGGCGAGGAGGAGATGTTACAGGTGTGGGTCAGACCAGCACGAGGTTGCAAGATGTTCAGAGCCGAAGAAATGCAGGGAGTGTGGCTCGGGGGAGCATTTGGTGGCTGCATGCCCAAGGCGAAGGAGGACGTATGCGGAGGCTGCTGGAGGAGAGGGCAGGAGAGGCCAGGCACCAAGGGCGGAGGAGAGGCAGGCGCAAGCTGGTGAGGAGCCCCAGGCCCAAGCTGGTGAGGAGCCCCAGGAGGTGGCGCCTGTGGAGGGAGAGATGGAGGAGGAGGAGGATGAGAGTGAGGGCGAGGATGAGAGTGAGGAAGAGGAGGAGGAAATGGAGGAGGAGGAGGAAGATGAGGAGGAGCGGGTCGAGGAGACGCCGCAGGAGGAGAGACCCATTGATGGGGCGCTGGAGGAGGCCCTTGCCGGGTTGAGGGAGCTCACAGGCGGGATCCCGGTGGAGCAGAGGGACTTGGCGGTGCCAAAAGGAAGAGGCTTCCTAGGGTCGGCACGGGGTTGGACAGGGGGTGAGTGGGGGAAAGGCAGCCAAGAGAGTGGTGGGGAGTGGGGAGACGGGGTCGCTCAGGGGGTGGAGGGTTTCACCTCCATGGACTTTGTGGACCCAATGACGGGAGAGGTGGGGTTGGGACCCCCCAGGCATCTGCAGGGACGGAGAGGGCATTTGCCGGGGGGGGGGACAGGAAAGACTTGAAGGACTTGGGTGGGGATGGGGTTTTTTGGTGTGTTTGGGTGGTTTTGTTGTTGGTGAAGGGGTATGTGGGGTTTGAAGGGTGTGGGGGCTGTTTTGGGTGTGAAGGGTGGCCTTTGGGGGAAGTGGTGTTTTTTCTGGTGGTTTTTTTGATGTGGGTGGTTTTGTGTTTGTGTGTTTTTTGCCAAGGAGTGCCCGGTGTGGGCAACTGTATTGTTTATGGTAAACGTCTTTGTGGGAATAAAGACCTTTAACAATCTGTTCTTATCAGTTTAATATCTGATATGTCCCCATCGGGGACTATACATATTAAATGGATTTTTCCAACAGGGAGTCGGAAGCGGGGCTTGCTCCGTCCGCTCCACGCATCGACTCGGTATTGCAGTACCTCCGAGAACGGTGCACCATCTTTGACCTGTCAAAAACAACAACAGCCACAACGAAAAGAAGGAACACAAGTGGTGACCTAGTAGCCGAGAGAGGTGAGTATCCATGTAGGTAAATGCGTATCCCTAGTAGCAAGAGGATGATAATAATAACTGTGTGCACTTTTTTTCCCCGTCCTGTCATTTGCTCAACGACCTGTGTTCTGTGTGGAATTTTTTCCCTCCGTTTTACTTAAAAAAAAAAAAAAAAAAAAAAAAAAATGATTTTGGTTAAATCACTGTGTCTGTGTGTGTCTGTGTGTGTGACTGTGTGTGACTGTGTGTGCTGTGTGCCCAGTCTCTCACTCGGTGACTTGACTAGTCACTCAACTAACTAGTCACCAACTCACTCATGCCCCCATTTGTTCATTCACTCACTCACAAATCCACGAGGCCTGTGTCTGGCACTGAACGAGTGTTTCTCGACCCCTTCACTTTGTCCGAAATCAAAACTCTGCTTTCTTTCAATTTACGCACAGGTTGCGGCTCGGAGTGGGAACGGAGTGGAGCGGTCTGAGGAAGGAGTTTTTCACCTGGTGTCGTGCGGTGTATGGGGCACAGGTGAAGGGAGTCACGGGTGGGGGTTCAGGTGTAGGGTTTGGTTTTTTGTTTTGCGCGACGTGCGCTTTAGTCTTTCCTGTTTTAGTGTATTGGGGTTTGTTTAGGCCTGGTGCGGGGCTTTGTGTGGCCGGCACCATGGCGGCTGGCCCGAAGGCGGACGTCTGCAGGGATTTCGGCCTTCTGTTCATGCTGAGGGGAGAGCAGGAGGGAGTTTGGGGCCTCCCTATATTTACGAGGAGAGTGGTGGTGGAGGCTCTGGGGCTCACGGCCGAGGAGGTCTCGCACCTTTGTCGGAGCGACACCAGAAGCCACTTTGAAGTGACGTTCCACCGCGAGGCGGACAAGAGGGAGACGTGGAGGAAGGTGAGGGAGGCGGGCCAGAAATTCCCGCTGGGCCTCTTCAGGGTGGTGGACGTCTCAAGGAGAGGCCGGAGGTGGAGGGTCCGGAAGTGGCGGGCCAGGAAGTGGCGGGTCCGGAGGTGGAGGGCCCGGAAGTGGCGGGCCAGGAAGTGGAGGGTCCGGAAGTGGAGGGCCCGGAGGCGGAAGGCCCAGAGGCGGAGGGCCCGGAAGTGGCAGGTCCGGAGGCGGAAGGCCCGGAGGCGGAAGGCCCGGAGGCGGAAGGCCCGGAGGCGGAAGGCCCGGAGGCGGAAGGCCCGGAGGCAAGGGGCCCGGAGGCAAGGGGCCCGGAGGCAAGGGGGGAGACAAGGGGCCCGGAGACAAGGGGGAGCCGAGGAGGATGAAGAACACACTCCGGTTCCAGTGGAAGGGGGCGTTAGAGCAGATTTGGAGTCGGACTCAGTTTGCCAGAGACATGTTGCTGGGGGCTCTGAAGGCTACGCCAGTAGTGGTGAAGTGCCTGCAGGAGAACCTCAGGGAGCGGGCGTACGAGGTAACCTTCTTCAAGGAGGAGGACATGGTGGCAGCAATGAGGAAGGTGGAGGAAGCCGGGCAGACCGGGCCGTACGGACTGTTTAGAGTGATGGACCTGTCAAGTGGGGGGTCAGAGAAGTGACCGTAAGGATGTATGACTCCAATGTGGAGGACGGGTGTGTGAGGAGATTCCTGGAGGGGTTTTGTAGGTAACTGAGGGGCCCAAGTACACCAGGGGCCCGTTTGGCTTTGGACGGCCAGGAGGCAGTTCCGGGTGATCCTTCACCCAGATCCGGCCGGGAAGGACGGCTACCGCCACCTCCCGACGATGTGTGAAATTGGGGGAGAGAGCGGCACGATTTTCTACGCTCGGCAGCCGAGCTTCTGCCGCAGGTGCCGGAGGAGCGGGCACAGTATGGCCACTTGTGAGGCGAGGAGGAGATGTTACAGGTGTGGGTCAGACCAGCACGAGGTTGCAAGATGTTCAGAGCCGAAGAAATGCAGGAGTGTGGCTCGGGGGCATTTGGTGGCTGCATGCCCAAGGCGAAGGAGGACGTATGCGGAGGCTGCTGGAGGAGAGGGCAGGAGAGGCCAGGCACCAAGGGCGGAAGGAGAGGCAGGCGCAAGCTGGTGAGGAGCCCCAGGCGCAAGCTGGTGAGGAGCCCCAGGAGGTGGCGCCTGTGGAGGGAGAGATGGAGGAGGAGGAGGACGAGGATGAGAGTGAGGAAGAGGATGAGAGTGAGGAAGAGGAGGAGGAAATGGAGGAGGAGGAGGAAGATGAGGAGGAGCGGGTCGAGGAGACGCCGCAGGAGGAGAGACCCATTGATGGGGCGCTGGAGGAGGCCCTTGCCGGGTTGAGGGAGCTCACAGGCGGGATCCCGGTGGAGCAGAGGGACTTGGCGGTGCCAAAAGGAAGAGGCTTCCTAGGGTCGGCACGGGGTTGGACAGGGGGTGAGTGGGGAAAGGCAGCCAAGAGAGTGGTGGGGAGTGGGGGAGACGGGGTCGCTCAGGGGGTGGAGGGTTTCACCTCCATGGACTTTGTGGACCCAATGACGGGAGAGGTGGGGGTTGGGACCCCCCAGGCATCTGCAGGGACGGAGAGGGCATTTGCCGGGGGGGGGACAGGAAAGACTTGAAGGACTTGGGTGGGGATGGGGTTTTTTGGTGTGTTTGGGTGGTTTTGTTGTTGGTGAAGGGGTATGTGGGGTTTGAAGGGTGTGGGGGCTGTTTTGGGTGTGAAGGGTGGCCTTTGGGGGAAGTGGTGTTTTTTCTGGTGGTTTTTTTGATGTGGGTGGTTTTGTGTTTGTGTGGTTTTTTGCCAAGGAGTGCCCGGTGTGGGCAACTGTATTGTTTATGGTAAACGTCTTTGTGGGAATAAAGACCTTTAACAATCTGTTCTTATCAGTTTAATATCTGATATGTCCCCATCGGGGACTATACATATTAAATGGATTTTTCCAACAGGGAGTCGGAAGCGGGGCTTGCTCCGTCCGCTCCACGCATCGACTCGGTATTGCAGTACCTCCGAGAACGGTGCACCATCTTTGACCTGTCAAAAACAACAACAGCCACAACGAAAAGAAGGAACACAAGTGGTGACCTAGTAGCCGAGAGAGGTGAGTATCCATGTAGGTAAATGCGTATCCCTAGTAGCAAGAGGATGATAATAATAACTGTGTGCACTTTTTTCCCCGTCCTGTCATTTGCTCAACGACCTGTGTTCTGTGTGGAATTTTTTCCCTCCGTTTTACTTAAAAAAAAAAAAAAAAAAAAAAAAAAATGATTTTGGTTAAATCACTGTGTCTGTGTGTGACTGTGTGTGTGTGTGACTGTGTGTGTGACTGTGTGTGCTGTGTGCCCCAGTCTCTCACTCGGTGACTTGACTAGTCACTCAACTAACTAGTCACCAACTCACTCATGCCCCCATTTGTTCATTCACTCACTCACAAATCCACGAGGCCTGTGTCTGGCACTGAACGAGTGTTTCTCGACCCCTTCACTTTGTCCGAAATCAAAACTCTGCTTTCTCTTCAATTTACGCACAGGTTGCGGCTCGGAGTGGGAACGGAGTGGAGCGGTCTGAGGAAGGAGTTTTTCACCTGGTGTCGTGCGGTGTATGGGGCACAGGTGAAGGGAGTCACGGGTGGGGGTTCAGGTGTAGGGTTTGGTTTTTTGTTTTGCGCGACGTGCGCTTTAGTCTTTCCTGTTTTAGTGTATTGGGGTTTGTTTAGGCCTGGTGCGGGGCTTTGTGTGGCCGGCACCATGGCGGCTGGCCCGAAGGCGGACGTCTGCAGGGATTTCGGCCTTCTGTTCATGCTGAGGGGAGAGCAGGAGGGAGTTTGGGGCCTCCCTATATTTACGAGGAGAGTGGTGGTGGAGGCTCTGGGGCTCACGGCCGAGGAGGTCTCGCACCTTGTCGGAGCGACACCAGAAGCCACTTTGAAGTGACGTTCCACCGCGAGGCGGACAAGAGGGAGACGTGGAGGAAGGTGAGGGAGGCGGGCCAGAAATTCCCGCTGGGCCTCTTCAGGGTGGTGGACGTCTCCAAGGAGAGGCCGGAGGTGGAGGGTCCGGAAGTGGCGGGCCAGGAAGTGGCGGGTCCGGGAGTGGTGGGCCAGGGCGGGCCAGGAGTGGAGGGTCCGGAAGTGGAGGGCCCGGAGGCGGAAGGCCCAGAGGCGGAGGGCCCGGAAGTGGCAGGTCCGGGAGGCGGAAGGCCCGGAGGCGGAAGGCCCGGGCGGAAGGCCCGGAGGCAAGGGGCCCGGGCAGGCCCGGAGGGGGGCCCGGAGGCAAGGGGCCCGGAGGCAAGGGGTGAGCCGAGGAGGATGAAGAACACACTCCGGTTCCAGTGGAAGGGGGCGTTAGAGCAGATTTGGAGTCGGACTCAGTTTGCCAGAGACATGTTGCTGGGGGCTCTGAAGGCTACGCCAGTAGTGGTGAAGTGCCTGCAGGAGAACCTCAGGAGAGGGCGTATGAGGTAACCTTCTTCAAGGAGGAGGACATGGTGGCAGCAATGAGGAAGGTGGAGGAAGCCGGGCAGACCAGGCCGTAAACTGTTTTGAGTGATGGACCTGTCAAGGGGGGTCAGGGAGAAGTGACCGTAAGGATGTATGACTCCAATGTGGAGGACGGGTGTGTGAGGAGATTCCTGGAGGGGTTTTGTAAGGTGAACTGAGGGGCCCAAGTACACCAGGGGCCCGTTTGGCTTTTGGACGGCCAGGAGGCAGTTCCGGGTGATCCTCCACCCAGATCCGGCCGGGAAGGATGGCTACCGCCACCTCCCGACGATGTGTGAAATTGGGGGAGAGAGCGGCACGATTTTCTATGCTCGGCAGCCGAGCTTCCGCCGCAGGTGCCAGAGGAGCGGGCACAGCATGGCCACTTGTGAGGCGAGGAGGAGATGTTACAGGTGTGGGTCAGACCAGCACGAGGTTGCAAGATGTTCAGAGCCGAAGAAATGCAGGAGAGTGTGGCTCGGGGAGCATTTGGTGGCTGCATGCCCAGATGCAGAGGACGTATGCGGAGGCTGCTGGAGGAGAGGGCAGGAGAGGCCAGGCACCAAGGGCGGAGGAGAGGCAGGCGCAGAGCCCCAGGAGAGGCCCCAGGCGCAAGCTGGTGAGGAGCCCCAGGAGGTGGCGCCTGTGGAGGGAGGATGGAGGAGGAGGAGGACGAGGATGAGAGTGAGAGCGAGATGAGAGTGAGGAAGAGGAGGAGGAAATGGAAGAGGAGGAGTGAAGATGAGGAGGAGCGGGTCGAGGAGACGCCGCAGGAGGAGAGACCCATTGATGGGGCGCTGGAGGAGGCTCTTGCCGGGCTGAGGGAGCTCACAGGCGGGATCCGGTGGAGCAGAGGGACTTGGCGGTGCCAAAAGGAAGAGGGTTCCTAGGGTCGGCACGGGGTTGGACAGGGGGTGAGTGGGGGCATGGGGGGGAAAGGCAGCCAAGAGGGTGGTGGGGAGTGGGGAGACGGGGTCGCTCAGGGGGTGGAGGGTTTCACCTCCATGGACTTTGTGGACCCAATGACAGGAGAGGTGGGGTTGGGACCCCCAGGCATCTGCAGGGACGGAGAGGGCATTTGCCGGGGGGGACAGGAAAGACTTGAAGGACTTGGGTGGGGATGGGGTTTTTGGTGTGTTTGGGTGGTTTTGTTGTTGGTGAAGGGGGATGTGGGGTTTGAAGGGTGTGGGGGCTGTTTTGGGTGTGAAGGGTGGTCTTTGGGGAAGTGGTGTTTTTTCTGGTGGTTTTTTTGATGTGGGTGGTTTTTGTGTTTGTGTGGTTTTTTGCCAAGGAGTGCCCGGTGTGGGCAACTGTATTGTTTATGGTAAACGTCTTTGTGGGAATAAAGACCTTTAACAATCTGTTCTTATCAGTTTAATATCTGATATGTCCCCATCGGGGACTATACATATTAAATGGATTTTTCCAACAGGGAGTCGGAAGCGGGGCTTGCTCCGTCCGCTCCACGCATCGACTCGGTATTGCAGTACCTCCGAGAACGGTGCACCATCTTTGACCTGTCAAAAACAACAACAGCAACAACGAAAAGAAGGAACACCAGTGGTGACCTAGTAGCCGAGAGAGGTGAGTATCCATGTAGGTAAATGCGTATCCCTAGTAGCAAGAGGATGATAATAATAACTGTGTGCACTTTTTTTCCCGTCCTGTCATTTGCTCAACGACCTGTGTTCTGTGTGGAATTTTTTCCCTCCGTTTTACTTAAAAAAAAAAAAAAAAAAAATGATTTTGGTTTAATCACTGTGTCTGTGTGTGACTGTGTGTGACTGTGTGTGTGACTGTGTGTGCCCAGTCTCTCACTCAGTGACTTGACTAGTCACTCAACTAACTAGTCACCAACTCACTCATGCCCCATTTGTTCATTCACTCACTCACAAATCCACGAGGCCTGTGTCTGGCACTGAACCAGTGTTTCTCGACCCCTTCACTTTGTCCGAAATCAAAACTCTGCTTTCTCTTCAATTTACGCACAAGTTGCGGCTCGAAGTGGGAACAGAGTGGAGCGGTCTGAGGAAAGAGTTTTTCACCTGGTGTCGTGCGGTGTATGGGGCACAGGTGAAGGGAGTCACGGGTGGGGGTTCAGGTGTAGGGTTTGGTTTTTTGTTTTGCGCGACGTGCGCTTTAGTCTTTCCTGTTTTAGTGTATTGGGGGTTTGTTTAGGCCTGGTGCGGGGCTTTGTGTGGCCGGCACCATGGCGGCTGGCCCGAAGGCGGACGTCTGCAGGGATTTCGGCCTTCTGTTCATGCTGAGGGGAGAGCAGGAGGGAGTTTGGGGCCTCCCTATATTTACGAGGAGAGTGGTGGTGGAGGCTCTGGGGCTCACGGCCGAGGAGGTCTCGCACCTTTGTCGGAGCGACACCAGAAGCCACTTTGAAGTGACGTTCCACCGCGAGGCGGACAAGAGGGAGACGTGGAGGAAGGTGAGGGAGGCGGGCCAGAAATTCCCGCTGGGCCTCTTCAGGGTGGTGGACGTCTCCAAGGAGAGGCCGGAGGTGGAGGGTCCGGAAGTGGCGGGCCAGGAAGTGGCGGGTCCGGAGGTGGAGGGCCCGGAAGTGGCGGGCCAGGAAGTGGAGGGTCCGGAAGTGGAGGGCCCGGAGGCGGAAGGCCCAGAGGCGGAGGGCCCGGAAGTGGCAGGTCCGGAGGCGGAAGGCCCGGAGGCGGAAGGCCTGGAGGCAAGGGGCCCGGAGGCAAGGGGCCCGGAGACAAGGGGGGAGCCGAGGAGGATGAAGAACACACTCCGGTTCCATTGGAAGGGGGCGTTAGAGCAGATTTGGAGTCGGACTCAGTTTGCCAGAGACATGTTGCTGGGGGCTCTGAAGGCTACGCCAGTAGTGGTGAAGTGCCTGCAGGAGAACCTCAGGGAGCGGGCGTACGAGGTAACCTTCTTCAAGGAGGAGGACATGGTGGCAGCAATGAGGAAGGTGGAGGAAGCCGGGCAGACCGGGCCGTACGGACTGTTTAGAGTGATGGACCTGTCAAGTGGGGGGGTCAGAGAAGTGACCGTAAGGATGTATGACTCCAATGTGGAGGACGGGTGTGTGAGGAGATTCCTGGAGGGGTTTTGTAAGGTAACTGAGGGGCCCAAGTACACCAGGGGCCCGTTTGGCTTTTGGACGGCCAGGAGGCAATTCCGGGTGATCCTTCACCCAGATCCGGCCGGGAAGGACGGCTACCGCCACCTCCCGACGATGTGTGAAATTGGGGGAGAGAGCGGCACGATTTTCTACGCTCGGCAGCCGAGCTTCTGCCGCAGGTGCCGGAGGAGCGGGCACAGTATGGCCACTTGTGAGGCGAGGAGGAGATGTTACAGGTGTGGGTCAGACCAGCACGAGGTTGCAAGATGTTCAGAGCCGAAGAAATGCAGGGAGTGTGGCTCGGGGGAGCATTTGGTGGCTGCATGCCCAAGGCGAAGGAGGACGTATGCGGAGGCTGCTGGAGGAGAGGGCAGGAGAGGCCAGGCACCAAGGGCGGAGGAGAGGCAGGCGCAAGCTGGTGAGGAGCCCCAGGCCCAAGCTGGTGAGGAGCCCCAGGAGGTGGCGCCTGTGGAGGGAGAGATGGAGGAGGAGGAGGACGAGGATGAGAGTGAGGGCGAGGATGAGAGTGAGGAAGAGGAGGAGGAAATGGAGGAGGAGGAGGAAGATGAGGAGGAGCGGGTCGAGGAGACGCCGCAGGAGGAGAGACCCATTGATGGGGCGCTGGAGGAGGCCCTTGCCGGGTTGAGGGAGCTCACAGGCGGGATCCCGGTGGAGCAGAGGGACTTGGCGGTGCCAAAAGGAAGAGGCTTCCTAGGGTCGGCACGGGGTTGGACAGGGGTGAGTGGGGAAAGGCAGCCAAGAGAGTGGTGGGGAGTGGGGAGACGGGGTCGCTCAGGGGGTGGAGGGTTTCACCTCCATGGACTTTGTGGACCCAATGACGGGAGAGGTGGGGGTTGGGACCCCCCAGGCATCTGCAGGGACGGAGAGGGCATTTGCCGGGGGGGACAGGAAAGACTTGAAGGACTTGGGTGGGGATGGGGTTTTTGGTGTGTTTGGGTGGTTTTGTTGTTGGTGAAGGGGTATGTGGGGTTTGAAGGGTGTGGGGGCTGTTTTGGGTGTGAAGGGTGGCCTTTGGGGAAGTGGTGTTTTTCTGGTGTTTTTTTTTTTGATGTGGGTGGTTTTGTGTTTGTGTGGTTTTTTGCCAAGGAGTGCCCGGTGTGGGCAACTGTATTGTTTATGGTAAACGTCTTTGTGGGAATAAAGACCTTTTACAATCTGTTCTTATCAGTTTAATATCTGATATGTCCCCATCGGGGACTATACATATTAAATGGATTTTTCCAACAGGGAGTCGGAAGCGGGGCTTGCTCCGTCCGCTCCACGCATCGACTCGGTATTGCAGTACCTCCGAGAACGGTGCACCATCTTTGACCTGTCAAAAACAACAACAGCAACAACGAAAAGAAGGAACACCAGTGGTGACCTAGTAGCCGAGAGAGGTGAGTATCCATGTAGGTAAATGCGTATCCCTAGCAGCAAGAGGATGATAATAATAACTGTGTGCACTTTTTTTCCCCGTCCTGTCATTTGCTCAACGACCTGTGTTCTGTGTGGAATTTTTTCCCTCCGTTTTACAAAAAAAAAAAAAAAAAATTGATTTTGGTTTAATCACTGTGTGTGTGTGTGACTGTGTGTGTGACTGTGTGTGTGACTGTGTGCGCCCAGTCTCTCACTCAGTGACTTGACTAGTCACTCAACTAACTAGTCACCAACTCACTCATGGAACCCTTTGGAACCGTGAGCGGTTTATTCGGGCAGTGATTTTTGAAACGTTTGGTTTGGACCCGGGCCAGGTTTTTTGTTTGCAGCGCAATGTAGCGGCGGGAGGGTACGACGTTACTCTTGGAAGTGAATCCTTATACCGAAGATGCCTACAGGTGTGTAAGGAGAAGTCGACTGTAGAGCCTTTGTGCCATTTCAGGATTTTTCCTCTGTGCCGGTTAAATGTAAAGGTCATCACTCTGGAAATGTACAGGCCTTATGTTGACGATGACAGCATTATTACTTTTTTGAGTCGTTTTGGGACTGTGGCTCCAAGCGTTCGGTACCTGCGGGATATGTTCGGAATCTGGGCAGGACGGCGACAGTACCGAGTATCGTTGAAAAAGGACCAGGAAGGGTTTGACGGGCTGCTACACCCGCCAGCCTTTTTTAACATTGGAGCTGATCGGGGGTACCTGTTTTACTCGGGTCAGCCGCCTTTCTGCCGGCATTGCCGCAGCTTCGGACATCAGGCGGCGGGATGTGAAAGGCTGAAATGCCGCAACTGTGGGGAGATTGGTCATGTGGTGGCGGAGTGCAGGGCGCCTCGTTTCTGCAATGGGTGTGGGGCCCAGGGTCATATCTTCAAGGACTGCCCAGCTCGACGCCGCACGTATGCCGATGCAGCTGGGGGTGGTGAGGGTCCGGGCAAGGTGGATCTCTCGCTCCGTCCTTTGGATGAGGTCATCGGTGAGGTCCTGGCAGATGTGGAGCCTCCTGCTCAACCCGAGAAGGTGCTTGACCTGCTGGCCTTAGAGGGGGCGGGCCTGTCAACAGGGGTCTGGGCGGACGAGATGGTAAGCGGAATGTCCGATGACCCAGGCCTTTCTGTGGGCTTAAGAAGGCAAAGATCCCCTTCGGCAAGGGAGGGGGGAGAGTCGTCGCTGTCAGACGGGGCAGAGCCTGCACGGCTAGTTAAGAGCAGGAGGAAAAAAAAGAAGAAGGTCAGGGGCCCGGCTGCATCGGCTGCTCGGGATCTCTCGGACGAGGCGCCGATCGAGGTCTTCAACCGCTTCAGTGTCTTGTGCCCAACCCACGGGACAGATTTAAGGGCACTTGAGGAGAACCCTTCGTGGCCAAGGGAGGGGGAGGGGACACAACCTCCAGCAGACTTAGTGGTCCCAGAGACTGCGGTGATTGAGCTGGAGTCTGCGGTTTTGGGGGTCACCGGCTCAGTGGGCTCAGGGGTTTTGGACCTGGCAGACTCGGTGGGGTCTTTGGCGGCTGGACAGGGGACGGCAGCTATGGACTCTTCCTCAAGCCCGGAGAGGGCTTTTGTGGCACCAGTTTCTCCAAACAGTGAGGACTATTTGGTGGGGGTTTCTGGGGAAAGTGGGGGGGTGGTTAAATAAGGGGTTTTGGGGTTTGTGTTCCTTTCCTGCTAAACTTATGTCACTGTTCACTGTTGTCTCTGTGAATGTGCGGGGGTTAAGGGATCGGGTAAAAAGGGGGGGGGTGTTTCAGTACTTGTCAGGGGTTTATTTTCAGGTTTGTTTTTTACAAGAGGTACATTTAAAAGATAAGGGTGATGTTTTAATTTTTTCTTCAAGCTGGGGGAAGGGGGAGTCACGCTGGGGGATTGGGGGAGTGCATTCCACTGGGGTGGGTATTCTTTTTGGTGATCGTGATTTTCGGGTGGTGGGTTGTTTTTCTGTTGTCCAGGGGAGGGTTTTGGTGGTGGATGCAGATTGGAGAGGGGCCTGTTTTCGGTTCGTTAATGTTTATGCTCCTTCCGAGCCGAAAGGGCGGAAGGAGCTTTTCATGTCTCTACCAGATGTTTTTGGGACAAATCGGGTTGTTGTTCTGGCAGGGGACTTTAATGTCTCCTTTGAGGGACCGGGTGATTTCAGTTTACCATACTTAACTTCGGTGGTGAGGGATTTTTCTCTACAGGACTCTTTTAGGGTGTTTGACCCCAAGGGCCAGGGGTACACGTGGGGCAATACTAGGGGTTCCAGGAGTAGGCTAGATCATGTGTTTTTACCGTCCTCTTTGTCTGTGGTTCGGGCAACGGTCACTCCTGTTTGGTTCTCGGACCACTGCCAGGTTCAGGTAGTGTGCTCCGTAGACGTGCCAATGTTCGGAAAGGGTTTTTGGAAACTTAATTGTTCAGTTTTGGGGGATTCCTCATTTGTGGAGGACTTCCGGGCTCACTATGACTTGTGGGTAGGTCTGAAACCTCATTTTGATTCCTTGGTAGAGTGGTGGGAATGTATGAAAGTGAATGTTCGGGCTTTTGCAATAGCCTTTTGTTCAGCCAAGGCTAAGCAGAGCAGGGCTGTGTTTTTTGGGCTACAGCGGGAGTTAACCGCTCTGGTCTCGGCAGAGAATAGGGGTGAGGGCTTGGATAAAGAAAGGATGTCAGCAGTGAGGAGGGATTTGGAGCTCTATTTTCAGAACAAGGCTCGAGATTTCTTTTTCAGGTGTCAGAGGGAGAAGTTTGAACTGGGTGAAGTGGTTGGGGCATATTTTTTTAAGCAAGTCAGGGCGGCCCGGTCTAAGGCCGTGATTTCGTCTCTGCGGACTGTCAAGGGTGAAGAGGTTCGGGATCCGGCGGGCATGGTCGGGGCAGCTTCGGCGTTCTATAAGACTGCCTTTCAGGAGAGGGAGGTTGACGAGTCAAAGGCTGACTCGTTTTTGAGTTTCTTGGAGGGGAGATTGCCCTCGGACATTGCCTCGGCCCTTGACCGCCCATTCAGCCTGGCTGAGGTGGAGGTGGCTTTGAGGGGTCTGCCCTCAGGCAAGGTGCCGGGGATAGATGGGCTGCCCAAAGAGTTTTATGTGTTTTTTTGGGACATTCTGGGGGTAGACTTTCTTGGGGTCATTCAGGCAGTTTTTTCTTCGGGTTGGCTGGGGTTGACGATGCGGGAAGGAGTTTTAACCTTACTCTATAAGAAGGGTGATAGGACAGACTTGGCCAACTATCGCCCTATTACCCTTTTGTGCGCAGATTACAAGGTGGTTACACGGGTGTTGGCTAGTCGCCTTCGGACGGCTTTGCCTTATATTGTTCAGGAGGATCAGACCTGTGGGGTGGAGGGACGGTCTGTCTTTTGGAATTTGAGTTTGGTTCGGGATTGCATTGCTTGGGCAGAGGACAGGAGTGTTCCCTTTATGTTGGTAGGCCTTGATTTGGAAAAGGCCTTTGATAGGGTGCACCATGGTTTTCTTTTTTCAGTGTTAGCAAGGTTGGGTTTTGGTGGAGACTTTTTAAGGTGGGTTCGACTCCTTTATAATGGGGTAGGGAGTCGGGTGCTGGTTAATGGGCATTTGGGGGAGGTGGTCCCTCAGGCTACTGGGGTGAGACAGGGTTGCCCGCTCTCCCCGCTGTTGTTTGTCCTCTATGTCGAGCCCTTGGCAGCAGCTCTTAGGGCTGATTCGAGGATCTTTGGCCTGCGACTTCCTGGGGGGGGCCCCTCTGAGGTCAAGATGTCGCTTTACGCCGATGACATTACTCTGCTTTTGTCATCGGAAAGTAGTGTAGTCAGGGCAGTGGAGGTTTTGGGAGATTTTTCCCTTGCTTCGGGGGCGCGGGTTAATTTGGGGAAGTCCTCCATAAAGTTTTTCGGACCCGACGCTGTGAGACGAGAAGGCCTGGGTGGCCTCTCCCTCTGCTCGGGGCCCTTGAAGGTTTTGGGGGTGGAGTTTGAACGGTCAGGCAGTGCCAGGATCAACTGGGGCCGGCGGATGGCCAAGGTGTCATCAAGATTGGGCCTTTGGCGGGCTCGGCAGCTTTCTCTGAGTGGCCGAGTGCTGGTCGTTAAGGCGGACATTTTGCCGTCCTTGGTATATTTGGCGTGCGTTTTCCCGTTGCCTCCTCAGTTTAGGAAGGGTCTGGTGCGGGCGGTGTTCTCTTTTATTTGGGGGGGTTACGAGTACGTGAAGAGGGACTGGATGGTCCAGCCAGTGGGGGAGGGGGGCCGTGGGGTCCCTGACCTCCCCTTGAAATTGGATGTTATTTTCTTTTCCTTTTTGTGTAAAAGTTTAGTTTACCCAAGTGGCCACAGCTTCCAGGTTTTACTGGAGTTTTGGTTGTCAGTGCCGTTGAGGCGGTTGGTGGCCTGGGATAACTCTCGACCGAAGGCAGAGTCTCTCCCGCCACATTTCCATCAGGTGGTGATGTGGAGTAAGAAGCATGCGGAGTGTCGAGAGGGCTTGCTCTGCCTCGACCACAGAGAATTGTACAGGGCATTGGTGGCAAAAAGGGGTCCGGTCCGTGTGTATGGAGTAGGGCCAGAGATTTGGCAGGCTATACAGCGGCCGGGCCTCTCTCACCGCCTAAAAGACTTAAATTGGCGATGCCTTCATAGGCGTTTACCGGTTAGGGAAGTCTTGTATAGGCATGGCCTCTCCAAGGCTAAATCGTGCCCGAGGGCTGGGTGTGAAGCCGAGGAGACTATCTCGCATGTTTTCTGGGACTGTTCCTTCGCAAGACAGGTGTGGGGGAAGTTGGGTTGTTGCTTTGGACGACTGGGGGTTCTGTCCTTTGAAGGGATTATGTTAGGGCAGGGTTTGGGAGGCAGAAGAGGGAGGGCCGCCTTTTTGATTTGGCTTTTAATTTCATTGGGGAAGGTGGCTCTGTGGGATGCGAGGATGGTTTTGGTAAAGTCCAATGTGGATTGGGAAGTGTCGGGCGTGCTGGGGAGGGTTAGGGCTGACCTAAAACGCAGGTTTGACTTTGATGTGGAAAAGCATGGTTTTCATGCAGCAAAAGAACGGTGGAAGGGCCTTTATGGATGAAGGCATGTGTGTTACTTTGAATGGTTAAAATACTGTAGGTTAAAGGTATAGGACACCTCTGATTGTTCCTTAGTTTGTGTGTATTTTGTTAAGAGGTGGTTTTTGTTTGGTTTTCATGTGTGTTGTATCCCGTTCTTCAGTGGATGTTTATTTATGTATTTGTAAATGTAGTGTTTTGGGTTTTAATAAAAAAAAAAAAAAAAAAAAAATCTGTTCTTATCAGTTTAATATCTGATATGTCCCCCATCGGGGGACTATACATATTAAATGGATTTTTCCAACAGGGAGTCGGAAGCGGGGCTTGCTCCGTCCGCTCCACGCATCGACTCGGTATTGCAGTACCTCCGAGAACGGTGCACCATCTTTGACCTGTCAAAAACAACAACAGCAACAACGAAAAGAAGGAACACCAGTGGTGACCTAGTAGCCGAGAGAGGTGAGTATCCATGTAGGTAAATGCGTATCCCTAGCAGCAAGAGGATGATAATAATAACTGTGTGCACTTTTTTTCCCCGTCCTGTCATTTGCTCAACGACCTGTGTTCTGTGTGGAATTTTTTCCCTCCGTTTTACTTAAAAAAAAAAAAAAAAATTGATTTTGGTTTAATCACTGTGTGTGTGTGTGACTGTGTGTGTGACTGTGTGTGTGACTGTGTGTGTGACTGTGTGCGCCCAGTCTCTCACTCAGTGACTTGACTAGTCACTCAACTAACTAGTCACCAACTCACTCATGCCCCATTTGTTCATTCACTCACTCACAAATCCACGAGGCCTGTGTCTGGCACTGAACCAGTGTTTCTCGACCCCTTCACTTTGTCCGAAATCAAAACTCTGCTTTCTCTTCAATTTACGCACAAGTTGCGGCTCGAAGTGGGAACAGAGTGGAGCGGTCTGAGGAAAGAGTTTTTCACCTGGTGTCGTGCGGTGTATGGGGCACAGGTGAAGGGAGTCACGGGTGGGGGTTTAGGTGTAGGGTTTGGTTTTTTGTTTTGCGCGACGTGCGCTTTTAGTTTCTCCTTTTTTGTTGTTTGGGAGTTTTTGGTTAGGCCTGGTGCGGGGCTTTGCTGAGCCGGCACCATGGCGGCTGGCCCGGAAGCGGAAGCCTCCAGGGATTTCGCCCTCCGTTTTCAGCTGAAAGGAGAGCAGAGGGGAGTTTGGGGCGACGCTATATTTGCGCGGAGAGTGGTGGTGGAGGCTCTGGGGCTCTCGCTCAAGGAGGTCTCGCACCTGTATTGAGCGACACCAGAAGCCACTTTGGGGTGACATTCTACCGCGAGGCGGACAAGAGGGAGGCCTGGAAGAAGGTGAGAGAGGCGGGCCAGAAATTCCCGCTGGGCCTCTTCACGGTGTTGGACGTCTCAAAGGAGAGGCAGGAAGTGGCGGGTCCGGAGGTGGTGGTTCCGGAAGTGGCGGGCCAGGAAATAGCGGGCCAGGAAGTGGCGGGTCCGGAGGTGGAGGGTCCGGAAGTGGCGGGCCAGGAAGTGGCGGGTCCGGGAAGTGGAGGGTCCGGAGGCGGCGCGTCCGGAGGCGGCGGCCCCGGAAGCGGCGGGTCCAGAAGTGGCAGGCCCGGAGGCGAGGGGCCCGGAGGCGAGGGACCCGGAGGCGGAGGGCCCGGAGGCGGAGGGCCCGGAGGCAACGGGGGCGCCAGGGAGGGGTATGAAGAACACCCTCCGGTTCCGGTGGAAGGGAGCTTTGGAGGAGATCTGGAGCCGAAGCGAGTTCGCCCGGGTTATGTTGCTTGGGGCATTGAAGGCTACGCCGGTGGAAGTGAAGTGCCTTCAGGAGAACATCAGGGAGAGGGCGTATGAAGTCACGTTCTTCAAGGAGGAGGACATGGGGAGACTATGAGGAAGGTGGAGGAGGCCGGGCTGACCAGGCCGTACGGGCTGTTTTCAATGGTGGACCTCTCAGCGGGGGTCAGGGAGGTGACAGTCCGCATGTATGACTCAAATGTGGAAGACTGGAGGGTGCAGAGTTTCCTGGAGGGTACTGCACAGTAGTTGAGGGGCCCAAATACACCAGGGGCCCATACGGGTTTTGGACGGCTAGGAGGCAGTTCCGGGTGGTCCTCCATCCGGATCCTGCCGGGAAGGACGGCTACCGCCACCTCCCGACCTTTTGCGAGATTGGGGGAAAGGGCGGCACGCTGTTCTATGCGCGGCAACCGAGCTTCTGCCGCAGGTGCCGAAAGAGCGGGCACAGCACGACAGCTTGTGAGACGGGGCGGAAGTGCTACAGGTGTGGGTCGGGCCAGCATGAGGTGGCAAGGTGTCCGGCACCAAAGACTTGCAGGAGGTGCGGATCAGAGGGGCATTTGGTGGCTGCATGCCGGGTGCAGAGGAGGACCTATGCTGAGGCGGCAGGAGGAGAGCGCAGGAGAGATGAGGCACCGGAGGAAGAGGAGAGGCAGGCGGGGGCGGAGCCCCAGGAGCGGGCGCCCGGGAGGGAGAGATGGAGGAGGAGGAGGACGATGAAGAGGGGGATGATGAGGAAGAGGAGGAGGAGGATATGGAAGAGGAGGAGGAGGAGGGAGATGAGGAGGAGCGGGTCGAGGAGAAGCCGCAGGTGGAGAGACCCAGCGATGGGGCTCTGGAGGAGGCCCTTGCTGGGCTGAGGGAACTCTCAGGCGGGATGCCAGTAGAGCAGAGGGACTTGACGGTGCCAAAGAGGAAGAGGGTTCCGAGGGTCGGCACGGGGTTGGACTGGGGGTGAGTGGGGGAAAGGCAGCCAAGAGAGTGGTGGGGAGTGGGGAGACAGGGTCGCTCAGGGGGTGGAGGGTTTCACCTCCATGGACTTTGTGGACCCAATGAAGGGAGAGGTGGGGGTTGGGACCCCCCAGGCATCTGCAGGGACGGAGAGGGCATTTGCCGGGGGGGGGACAGGAAAGACTTGAAGGACTTGGGTGGGGATGGGGTTTTTTGGTGTGTTTGGGTGGTTTTTGTTGTTGGTGAAGGGGTATGTGGGGTTTGAAAGGTGTGGGGGCTGATTTGGGTGTGAAGGGTGGTTTTGGGGGAAGCGGTGTGTTTGGTGGTTTTTGATGTGGGTGTTGTGGTTTTTGTGGTTTTGAAGGAGTGCCCGGTGTGGGCAACTGTATGTCTATGTAAACGTCTTTATTGGAATAAAGACCTTTAACAATCTGTTCTTATCAGTTTAATATCTGATATGTCCCCCATCGGGGGACTATACATATTAAATGGATTTTTCCAACAGGGAGTCGGAAGCGGGGCTTGCTCCGTCCGCTCCACGCATCGACTCGGTATTGCAGTACCTCCGAGAACGGTGCACCATCTTTGACCTGTCAAAAACAACAACAGCAACAACGAAAAGAAGGAACACCAGTGGTGACCTAGTAGCCGAGAGAGGTGAGTATCCATGTAGGTAAATGCGTATCCCTAGCAGCAAGAGGATGATAATAATAACTGTTTCCCCTTTTTCCCGTCCTGTCATTTGCTCAACGACCTGTGTTCTGTGTGGAATTTTTTCCCTCCGTTTTACTTAAAAAAAAAAAAAAAAAAAAAAAAAAAAAATGATTTTGGTTTAATCACTGTGTGTGTGTGTGACTGTGTGTGTGACTGTGTGTGTGACTGTGTGTGTGACTGTGTGCGCCCAGTCTCTCACTCAGTGACTTGACTAGTCACTCAACTAACTAGTCACCAACTCACTCATGCCCCATTTGTTCATTCACTCACTCACAAATCCACGAGGCCTGTGTCTGGCACTGAACCAGTGTTTCTCGACCCCTTCACTTTGTCCGAAATCAAAACTCTGCTTTCTCTTCAATTTACGCACAAGGGAGTTGCGGCTCGGAGTGAGGCTAGAGCTTTTGGAGGGTGTTTTTGAGTGGCGCTGCTTTCCCGTTTTTTTCTCTCACCTGTTGGCCGTGCGGTGTATGGGGCACAGGTGGAGGGGATCACGGTTGGGTTTTCGTCTTAGGTTTTTTGGCTTGTACAGCCACCTTTTGTTTCCGCGACGTGCGGTTTTCGTTTCTAGTTTTGGTATTTTTGTACCTTTTTGGCTTTTGAGTTTCCTTTTTGGGCCTGGTGTGTGGCGGTTTTTCTCGCCAGCACCATGGCAGTAGAAGATGGAGCTGGAGGTGTGCCCGGGCGAGGGATTAAGAATACCCTCCGGTTCCAGTGGCGAGGAGCTGATGGGGAGCCGTGGGGCCGGGACCAACTCGCCCGGATCATGCTCCTGGGGACGTTGAAGACGGGGCCCAGTGTGGTAAAGTGCCTGCAGGGGGTTGTGAGGGAGGCGTCGTTCGACGTTACCTTTTTCGCAGAAGAGAAGAAGGACGAGGTCTTGAAGAGGGCGGAGGACGAAGGGACAATGATGCCTTTCAGCCTCTACAAGGTGTTGGACCTCTCTAGGGGGGGTTCCAGGGTCGTTACCGTCCACCTGTACGACCCTGAGGTAGAAGATGTGGAGGTGAGGGATTACCTTGCACAGTGGTGCCAAGTGGGCGCGGGGCCCCGCTACATCAGGGACAACTATGGGTTCTGGACGGGACGGCGCCAGTTCCATGTAACCCTCCAGCCGGAGAGGGGGGGGAAGGATGGTTACCGGCACCTGCCGGCGATGTTTGCGATCGGGGAAAGACGGGGTACATTGTACTACGCCCGCCAGCCTGAGTTCTGCCGCCGGTGCCTGAAGGTGGGGCACAATGCAGCGGCGTGTGAGGGGCGTCGCTGCCACAGGTGTGGTTCAACCCAGCACCTGGTGGTCAACTGTCCGGCCCCAAAGACCTGCCGAGGGTGCGGATCGGCGGCCCACCTGGTTCGGGACTGCCCGGCGAAAAGGGGGAGGTCATATGCAGAGGCAGCAGGAGGAGAGAGACGGGGCGGTGCAGAACCAGAGGGTGGAGCAACGGCAGGAGCAGCGGCGGCGGGAGGAGGAGAGGCGGGGGCTGAGCCCCAGGAGCAAGCACGGGCGGAGCCCCAGGAGCAGGAGCCCCAGGAGCGGGAGCCCCAGGAGCAGGCGGGGGAGGAGCCACAGGAGCAAGCGGTGGAGGAGCCACAGGAGCAAACGGTGGGTCCCCAGGAGGGGGTGCCCGCAGAAGGGGAAGGGCCGCAGGCCTGTGGGGCGGAGGAAGTGATGGAGAGGGCGGAGATGGAGGTGGAGGAAACACCACCTGGGGAGAGGCGGGCGGAAAAAGCGGGGACGCTGGAAGAGGCCCTGGCTGGGCTAAGGGAGCTGTCTGCAGGGATGGCTTCGGTGGAGGTCTGCCCGGAGGAGAAGCTTTTTTCGGAGGGGTCATATGGGATGCCCAGGAAGAAGAGGGCGGTTTTGGCTGCCAAGAGGGTGGGTACGGGGGTGAGGGGGGTGGTGGTGGGGGGGATGAGGGGGTGGCGGGGGGGACCGTGGGGAGTTCGGTTTCGCCACGGAGGGGTTTGCCTTTAAGATGACGTTGGGGGAGGACACAGGGACCCCGGTGGCGTCCCAAGGGACAGAGTGGGTGTTTGCCGAGGGCGAGACCCCGGCGTCGGGAGGGTCCGGGACTGGGACCCCCAGGGCGTCCCAAGGGACTGAACTGGCTTTCGCCAAGGGGGTGACATGAGGAGGCACGGGGAGTGATGGGGTGATGGGGTCATTATCTGGTGGTTTGCGGTTTTGTGTGCTGTGTGGGGTTGATGTGGGAGGGTTGTGTAAAGGTGGTGGGGTTTTTTCGGTATTTGTGGGTGTGGGGAAGGAGGTTGGTTTGACGGGGGTATTGAGTGGGGTTTTTTGGTTGATGTGGGTGGAAGGTAGGGTTGGGCTTTGTGTGATGTTGGGGTGGGTTGGATATATGGTTTAATGGTGCCTGATGTGGGCCGGTGTGATGAAGTGTTTGAACTGTCTTTGGGAATAAAGGCATTTAACAATCTGTTCTTATCAGTTTAATATCTGATATGTCCCCCATCGGGGGACTATACATATTAAATGGATTTTTCCAACAGGGAGTCGGAAGCGGGGCTTGCTCCGTCCGCTCCACGCATCGACTCGGTATTGCAGTACCTCCGAGAACGGTGCACCATCTTTGACCTGTCAAAAACAACAACAGCAACAACGAAAAGAAGGAACACCAGTGGTGACCTAGTAGCCGAGAGAGGTGAGTATCCATGTAGGTAAATGCGTATCCCTAGCAGCAAGAGGATGATAATAATAACTGTGTGCACTTTTTTTCCCCGTCCTGTCATTTGCTCAACGACCTGTGTTCTGTGTGGAATTTTTCCCTCCGTTTTACTTAAAAAAAAAAAAAAAAAATTGATTTTGGTTTAATCACTGTGTGTGTGTGTGACTGTGTGTGTGACTGTGTGTGTGACTGTGTGCGCCCAGTCTCTCACTCAGTGACTTGACTAGTCACTCAACTAACTAGTCACCAACTCACTCATGCCCCATTTGTTCATTCACTCACTCACAAATCCACGAGGCCTGTGTCTGGCACTGAACCAGTGTTTCTCGACCCCTTCACTTTGTCCGAAATCAAAACTCTGCTTTCTCTTCAATTTACGCACAAGTTGCGGTTCGAAGTGGTAACAGAGTGGAGCGGTTTGAAGGAAGAGTTTTTCACCTGGTGTCGTGCGGTGTATGGGGCACAGGTGAAGGGAGTCACGGTTGGGGGTTTAGGTTTAGGTGTAGGGTTTGGTTTTTTGTTTTTGCGCGACGTGCGCTTTTAGTTTCTCCTTTTTTTGTAGTTTGGGAGTTTTTGTTTAGGCCTGGTGCGGGGCTTTGTGTGGCCGGCACCATGGCGGCTGGCCCGAAGGCGGACGTCTGCAGGGATTTCGGCTTGCTCTTCATGCTGAAAGGAGAGCAGGAGGGAGTTTGGGGCCTCCCTATATTTACGAAGCGAGTGGTGGTGGCGGCTCTGGGGCTCACGGCCGAGGAGGTCTCGCACCTGAGTCGGAGCGACACCAGAAGCCACTTTGAAGTGACGTTCCACCGCGAGGCGGACAAGAGGGAGACGTGGAGGAAGGTGAGGGAGGCGGGCCAGACATTCCCGCTGGGCCTCTTCAGGGTGGTGGACGTCTCCAAGGAGAGGCCGGAGGTGGAGGGTCCGGAAGTCGCGGGCCAGGAAGTGGCGGGTCCGGAGGTGGAGGGTCCGGAAGTGGCGGGCCAGGAAGTGGAGGGTCCGGAGGCGGAAGGCCCAGAGGCGGAGGGCCCGGAAGGGGAGGGTCCGGAGGCGGAAGGCCCGGAGGCAAGGGGCCCGGAGGCAAGGGGCCCGGAGACAAGGGGGGAGCCGAGGAGGATGAAGAACACACTCCGGTTCCAGTGGAAGGGGGCGTTAGAGCAGATCTGGAGTCGGACTCAGTTTGCCAGAGACATGTTGCTGGGGGCTCTGAAGGCTACGCCAGTTGTGGTGAAGTGCCTGCAGGAGAACCTCAGGGAGCGGGCGTACGAGGTAACCTTCTTCAAGGAGGAGGACATGGTGGTAGCAATGAGGAAGGTGGAGGAAGCCGGGCAGACCGGGCCGTACGGACTGTTTCACTTGATCGACCTCTCAAGGGGGGGGGTCCGGGAGGTAACCGTACGAATGTACGACTCCAATGTGGAGGATGTGAGGGTGAGGAGGTTCTTGGAGGGGTACTGCACGGTGACTGAGGGGCCCAAGTACACCAGGGGCCCGTTTGGGTTTTGGACGGCGAGGAGGCAGTTCCGGGTGGTCCTCCATCCGGATCCTGCCGGAAAGGATGGCTACCGCCACCTCCCGACGATGTTCGAGATTGGGGGAGAGAGCGGAACTATTTTTTATGCTCGGCAGCCGAGCTTCTGCCGCAGGTGCCAGAGGAGCGGGCACAGCATGGCAACGTGTGCGGCAAGGAGGAGGTGCTATAGGTGTGGGTCGGACCAGCACGA
>CM055755.1:13353126-13387646 GCA_029465975.1 Dallia pectoralis
CCCCTCGGCAAATGCCGCCTCTGTCCCTGCGGATGCCTTTGGCGTCCCTTGATCCGCTCCCATCGTCAATCTGTCCTCCTCCACGGCAAAAGCCGTTTCTGTCCCCTGTGTTGCCTGGGGGCCCCAGCCCCGACCCTCCTGGCATCGGGTCCTCCCCCAGCAAACGCCAGCTCTGTCCCTTGGGACGCCACTGTGGCCCCACCGGCCGAAACCACCACCCTGAAAGGCAAAGCTTTCGGCGGCAAACCCAAACTCCCCGTGCCTGGCTCCCCGGGTCGACACACCTGGGACATTCGCCCCATCTCCTCCACCCACCGCCTGCCTCTTGGCTTTTTCCTTTTTTCCCCTCCCAGACCCACCTTCTCCCTCCATGTCCCCCTTGCCCCGGTGCTGTCCTCTTTCCCAACCATATTCGCCCTCTTTTTTGATGCAGTGAAGCTCGAGGGCACCATCCCCGCCGCTAACTCACGCAGTCCGGCCAGGGCCACCTCCATCTCTCCGACACCTTCCGCCGGCCTCTCCCCGGCTGTGTCTCCTCCACCATCTCCTCCATCTCCTCCACCTCCTCCGTCCCTCTTGCCTGGGGCACCACTATTCCTGCAGGTGCCCCCTCCTGGGGCCCTGCTGCCTGCTCCTGTTCCTGGGGCTCCTCCCTCGCCTTGGGCTCCGCCCCCGCCTGCCTCTCCTCCGCCCCGGTGCCTCACCTCTCCTGCTCTCTCCTCCTGCAGCCTCCGCATAAGTCCTCCTGCGCCTCGGGCATGCAGCAACCAAATGCTCCTCTGAACCACACTCCCTGCATGCCTTCGGCGCCGGACATCTCGCGACCTCGTGCTGGTCCGACCCACACCTATAGCATCTCCTCCTCGTCTCACAGGTGCCCATGCTGTGCCCGCTTCTTTTGCACGAGCGGCAGAAACTGGGTTGCCGCGCATAGAAAATTGTACCTTCCTCTCCCCCAATCTCACACAAAGTCGGGAGGTGGCGGTAGCCGTCCTTCCCGGCTGGATCCGGATGGAGGACCACCCGGAACTGCCTCCTGGCCGTCAAAATCCATACGGGCCCTTGGTGTACCTAGGCCCCTCCAATACTGTGCAGTATCCCTCCAGAAATTTTTGCACACACTCATCCCCCACATTAGAGTCGTACATTCGTACCGTCACTTCTCGGAAACCCCCTTGAGATGTCAATCAGGTTAAATAGGTCGTACGGCCTGGTCTGCCCTGCATCCTCCACCTTCTTCATAGTTGCCACCATGTCCTCCTCCCTAAAGAATGTCACCTCATAGGCCCGCTCTTTGATGTTCTCCTGCAGGCACTTAACAATCACTGGCGTAGCCTTCAAAGCCCCCAGCAACATGACCGGGCAAACTGGCTCCGGCTCCAAATCTCCTCCAACGCACCCCTCCACTGAAACCGGAGGGTGTTCTTCATCCTCTTCCTCCCGGCTCACCCCTTGCCTCCGGACCCTCGCCTCCGGACCCACCTCTCTCACACTCCTGGGTGAAAGATCCTTCACGGTGAAGAGATTGAAGGGACTGGTCTGGCCCGCATCCCCTATCCTCCTCAAGGTTGCATCCTTTTCCGCCTCCTTGGTGAACGTCACCTCGTAAGTGCGGTACTCCACGCCCCCGGATAGGCCCGAGACCTCAGTCGGCGTAAGCTTCAGAGCCTCCCTCAGCATGCTCCTGGAAAACTCAGCCCGGTCCCAGCAACCCTCCATCTCCCCCTTCCACCGAAAGTTGAGGACGTACTTCTTTGGACCGTCCCCCGCTTCGGGACCAGCCGCCATGGCGCCGGCCAGAAAGGGCCACGCACCAGGCCTAAACGAAAACAAAAAAGAATAAACAAGGAGAAAAGAGAAAACTAAATATAAACGCACGTCGCGCAAAGCAAAAATGGCATAAAAGCCCTAATCCTAGAAAAAAACACCCAACCGTGATCCCCTCCACCTGTGCCCCATACACCGCACGACAACAGGTGAACAAAGAATCCGGCGTCGCTCTCCACTTTCTCCCTCCACAAACTCCAGCCACTCTCCGAGCCGCAACTTGTGCGTAAATTGAAGAGAAAGCAGAGTTTTGATTTCGGACAAAGTGAAGGGGTCGAGAAACACTGGTTCAGTGCCAGACACAGGCCTCGTGGATTTGTGAGTGAGTGAATGAACAAATGGGGCATGAGTGAGTTGGTGACTAGTTAGTTGAGTGACTAGTCAAGTCACTGAGTGAGAGACTGGGCGCACACAGTCACACACACAGTCACACACACACACACACACACACACAGTGATTAAACCAAAATCATTTTTTTTTTATTTTTTTTTTTAAGTAAAACGGAGGGAAAAAATTCCACACAGAACACAGGTCGTTGAGCAAATGACAGGACGGGGAAAAAGTGCACACAGTTATTATTATCATCCTCTTGCTGCTAGGGATACGCATTTACCTACATGGATACTCACCTCTCTCGGCTACTAGGTCACCACTGGTGTTCCTTCTTTTCGTTGTTGCTGTTGTTGTTTTTGACAGGTCAAAGATGGTGCACCGTTCTCGGAGGTACTGCAATACCGAGTCGATGCGTGGAGCGGACGGAGCAAGCCCCGCTTCCGACTCCCTGTTGGAAAAATCCATTTAATATGTATAGTCCCCCGATGGGGGACATATCAGATATTAAACTGATAAGAACAGATTGTTAAACGTCTTTATTCCCGTAAAGACAGGCTTACAAATTATACAGTGGCCCACAACGGGCACAACTTGGAAAACCAATTCCCTCTTCCAAAACACTACCCAAACAAAAACACCTCTTCCCCCAAAACCCCCCCTCTACACCCAAAAACAGTCCCACAACACTTCAACAAACCATAATCCATCACCAAACATCAAAACCCAACAACCCCTACCCAACACAAAAAACAGACCCCCCAGTCTTTACCCCCCCACATTTACACCACAAAAAACCACTACCACCGCCCCTCCTCCCGGGTTCAAATGAGCCCCCAGGAAACAAATACTCAGCCCCATGGAATGCCACGGGGGTCCCCACACCCACCATTCCATCCCCAAAGTCCTGGGACATGAAACCCTGCACAAACACATCACCCCCCCCCTTGCAGTCCCCGACTGATCTTTTCCTTTTTGGAAGTAGGGGGGGCCACTCCGGTCCGGTGGCCCCTCCTGTTGTCCACTCCCCCCCCTCCCTGAGTCCCGCTAGGGCCTCCTCCAGGGTCTGTGGTCTCCCCTCCCACGGTGTCTCCTCCTCCTCCGACTCCCCCGAGTCCATCTCCTCCACTTCCTCCTCCGCCCCTTCCTGGGGCTCCTCTGGCCTTGTGGGCACCACCCCCTGGGGCTCCACCACCTGTTGCTCCTGGGGCACCGGCCCCGTCTGCTTCTGGGGCACCGGCCCCGCCTGCTTCCGGGGCACCGGCCCCGCCTGCTTCCTGCTCACCGGCCCCGCCTGCTTCTGGGGCACCGGCCCCGCCTGTTTCCGGGGCACCGGCCCCGCCTGCTTCCTGCTCACCGGCCCCGCCTGCTTCTGGGGCACCGGCCCCGCCTGCTTCTGGGGCACCGGCCCCGCCTGCTTCTGGGGCCCCAGCCCCTCCCGTCTCTCTGCCCTGCCCTCTTCGCTTGGGCCCTCGCCACCAGCTGCCTCGGCATAGGACCTCCTCCTCCGCGGACAGGCCGCGACCAGGTGGTCCTCAGCCCCGCACTCCCTGCATCTTTTCGGCTGCGGGCAGTTTGTTGCCATGTGCCCCTCTTCCCCACACCGGTTACACCTTTTCCTAGCAGCGCAACCCGCCGCGCTGTGGCCAAACCTCTTGCACCGCCGGCAGAACTCCGGCTGGCGGGCATAGTAGAGGGTACCCCTCTCCCCTCTGATGTCAACCATCCCCGGGATGTGGCGGTATCCGTCCTTCCCGGTGGGATCCGGCTGTAGTACCACCTGGTACTGCCGGCGCGCCGTCCAAAACCCGTAACTGTCCCGGATGTACTTGGGCCCAGGCCTCACGGCACAGTACCCAGCCAAAAACCCCGCCACCGTGTCATCCTCCACGTTGGGGTTGTACATGTGGACCGTCACCACCCTGAGACCCCCCCTTGAAAGGTCTGTCACCCTGTACAGGTGACACGGACTGGTCTGGTCCGCCTCCTCCACCTTCTTCACCGCTATGTCCATATCCACCTCCTTAAAAAAACACACCTCAAAGGCATTTTCGGGCACATTCCCTTGCAGACACTTTACGATCTCCGGCGTTAGTCCCAGTATACCCATCAACACAATCCGTGTGAATTGGTCCCTGGGCCACATCTCCTCCAGCTCCCCCTTCCACTGGAAACGGAGGGTGTTCTTTATGCCCTGTCCGGGCACACCCTCCGCTCCTGGATCCTCCGCCATAGCGCTGGTGAGTTTAAACACACCAGGCCACAACACGGAAAAAAAAAAAACCACTCCAAACAAACCTACAAAGCGCACGTCGCGCAAACCAAAAAAACCCAATCTCTACACCCACCAACCCCCAACCGTGACTCCCTTCACCTGTGCCCCATACACCGCACGACACCAGGTGAACAACTCTCCAAACCAAAACCACTCCCACTCCGCCAACGCTCCGACCCGCAACTAAACTTGTGCGTAAATTGAAGAGAAAGCAGAGTTTTGATTTCGGACAAAGTGAAGGGGTCGAGAAACACTGGTTCAGTGCCAGACACAGGCCTCGTGGATTTGTGAGTGAGTGAATGAACAAATGGGGCATGAGTGAGTTGGTGACTAGTTAGTTGAGTGACTAGTCAAGTCACTGAGTGAGAGACTGGGCGCACACAGTCACACACACAGTCACACACACACACACACACACACAGTGATTAAACCAAAATCATTTTTTTTTTTTTTTTTTTTTTAAGTAAAACGGAGGGAAAAAATTCCACACAGAACACAGGTCGTTGAGCAAATGACAGGACGGGGAAAAAGTGCACACAGTTATTATTATCATCCTCTTGCTGCTAGGGATACGCATTTACCTACATGGATACTCACCTCTCTCGGCTACTAGGTCACCACTGGTGTTCCTTCTTTTCGTTGTTGCTGTTGTTGTTTTTGACAGGTCAAAGATGGTGCACCGTTCTCGGAGGTACTGCAATACCGAGTCGATGCGTGGAGCGGACGGAGCAAGCCCCGCTTCCGACTCCCTGTTGGAAAAATCCATTTAATATGTATAGTCCCCCGATGGGGGACATATCAGATATTAAACTGATAAGAACAGATACTACACTTGATCTTAGCCAAAAGGCCGAGAAGCGATAACCCACAAATGGGACCCTGTTGACGCCGGGACCCCGGGGGGCTCCGAGGTGAGCCGCGTGCGACCGACGGAGGTCCGGCATCTAGAGACAATAGTGACGTCCCCCCTGAAAGAGACTTACAGACTTAGAGACTTACAGACTTAGAGACTTACAGACAGACAGACAGACAGACAGACAGACAGACAGACATGGTGGCTCATTTCTCTTGTAACAAAATACTAGGGCTCTGCCGGAAGCAAAGCCCATCCAAAAATGAGTTGAACTCATAAGTGTTCCTCTCCACGGAAGTCTTTAGTAAAAGGCGAAAAACTTGTGCGTAAATTGAAGAGAAAGCAGAGTTTTGATTTCGGACAAAGTGAAGGGGTCGAGAAACACTGGTTCAGTGCCAGACACAGGCCTCGTGGATTTGTGAGTGAGTGAATGAACAAATGGGGCATGAGTGAGTTGGTGACTAGTTAGTTGAGTGACTAGTCAAGTCACTGAGTGAGAGACTGGGCGCACACAGTCACACACACAGTCACACACACACACACACACACACAGTGATTAAACCAAAATCTTTTTTTTTTTTTTTTTTTTTTTTTTTTTTTTTTTTTAAGTAAAACGGAGGGAAAAAATTCCACACAGAACACAGGTCGTTGAGCAAATGACAGGACGGGGAAAAAGTGCACACAGTTATTATTATCATCCTCTTGCTGCTAGGGATACGCATTTACCTACATGGATACTCACCTCTCTCGGCTACTAGGTCACCACTGGTGTTCCTTCTTTTCGTTGTTGCTGTTGTTGTTTTTGACAGGTCAAAGATGGTGCACCGTTCTCGGAGGTACTGCAATACCGAGTCGATGCGTGGAGCGGACGGAGCAAGCCCCGCTTCCGACTCCCTGTTGGAAAAATCCATTTAATATGTATAGTCCCCCGATGGGGGACATATCAGATATTAAACTGATAAGAACAGATTGTTAAAGGTCTTTATTTCCCACAAAGACATGTTAACACTTTACTACCAGGCCCACATCAGGCACCTCTGAAAACCAACAAAACCACACCACATCACCACCTCATAATTGCATCCCACACCCCTCCTCACCAATACAAACCCCATAAAACAGAACCACAAAACTATCACCCCACAATATCACCTTAACCCCAACGTTTAAACCATCCCACATACACCCCAGTGTCCCTCATGACCCCCCCTCGGCAAATGCCGCCTCTGTCCCTGCGGATGCCTTTGGCGTCCCTTGATCCGCTCCCATCGTCAATCTGTCCTCCTCCACGGCAAAAGCCGTTTCTGTCCCCTGTGTTGCCTGGGGGGCCCCAGCCCCCGACCCTCCTGGCATCGGGTCCTCCCCCCCAGCAAACGCCAGCTCTGTCCCTTGGGACGCCACTGTGGCCCCACCGGCCGAAACCACCACCCCTGAAAAGGCAAAGCTTTCGGCGGCAAACCCAAACTCCCCCGTGCCTGGCTCCCCCCGGGTCGACACACCTGGGACATTCGCCCCATCTCCTCCACCCACCGCCTGCCTCTTGGCTTTTTTTCCTTTTTTTCCCCTCCCAGACCCACCTTCTCCCTCCATGTCCCCCCTTGCCCCGGTGCTGTCCTCTTTCCCAACCATATTCGCCCTCTTTTTTGATGCAGTGAAGCTCGAGGGCACCATCCCCGCCGCTAACTCACGCAGTCCGGCCAGGGCCACCTCCATCTCTCCGACACCTTCCGCCGGCCTCTCCCCGGCTGTGTCTCCTCCACCATCTCCTCCATCTCCTCCACCTCCTCCGTCCCTCTTGCCTGGGGCACCACTATTCCTGCAGGTGCCCCCTCCTGGGGCCCTGCTGCCTGCTCCTGTTCCTGGGGCTCCTCCCTCGCCTTGGGCTCCGCCCCCGCCTGCCTCTCCTCCGCCCCCGGTGCCTCACCTCTCCTGCTCTCTCCTCCTGCAGCCTCCGCATAAGTCCTCCTGCGCCTCGGGCATGCAGCAACCAAATGCTCCTCTGAACCACACTCCCTGCATGCCTTCGGCGCCGGACATCTCGCGACCTCGTGCTGGTCCGACCCACACCTATAGCATCTCCTCCTCGTCTCACAGGTGCCCATGCTGTGCCCGCTTCTTTTGCACGAGCGGCAGAAACTGGGTTGCCGCGCATAGAAAATTGTACCTTCCTCTCCCCCAATCTCACACAAAGTCGGGAGGTGGCGGTAGCCGTCCTTCCCGGCTGGATCCGGATGGAGGACCACCCGGAACTGCCTCCTGGCCGTCCAAAATCCATACGGGCCCTTGGTGTACCTAGGCCCCTCCAATACTGTGCAGTATCCCTCCAGAAATTTTTGCACACACTCATCCCCCACATTAGAGTCGTACATTCGTACCGTCACTTCTCGGAAACCCCCCCTTGAGATGTCAATCAGGTTAAATAGGTCGTACGGCCTGGTCTGCCCTGCATCCTCCACCTTCTTCATAGTTGCCACCATGTCCTCCTCCCTAAAGAATGTCACCTCATAGGCCCGCTCTTTGATGTTCTCCTGCAGGCACTTAACAATCACTGGCGTAGCCTTCAAAGCCCCCAGCAACATGACCCGGGCAAACTGGCTCCGGCTCCAAATCTCCTCCAACGCACCCCTCCACTGAAACCGGAGGGTGTTCTTCATCCTCTTCCTCCCGGCTCACCCCTTGCCTCCGGACCCCTCGCCTCCGGACCCACCTCTCTCACACTCCTGGGTGAAAGATCCTTCACGGTGAAGAGATTGAAGGGACTGGTCTGGCCCGCATCCCCTATCCTCCTCAAGGTTGCATCCTTTTCCGCCTCCTTGGTGAACGTCACCTCGTAAGTGCGGTACTCCACGCCCCGGATAGGCCCGAGACCTCAGTCGGCGTAAGCTTCAGAGCCTCCCTCAGCATGCTCCTGGAAAACTCAGCCCGGTCCCAGCAACCCTCCATCTCCCCTTCCACCGAAAGTTGAGGACGTACTTCTTTGGACCGTCCCCCGCTTCGGGACCAGCCGCCATGGCGCCGGCCAGAAAGGGCCACGCACCAGGCCTAAACGAAAACAAAAAAGAATAAACAAGGAGAAAAGAGAAACTAAATATAAACGCACGTCGCGCAAAGCAAAAATGGCATAAAAGCCCTAATCCTAGAAAAAACACCCAACCGTGATCCCCTCCACCTGTGCCCCATACACCGCACGACAACAGGTGAACAAAGAATCCGGCGTCGCTCTCCACTTTCTCCCCTCCACAAACTCCAGCCACTCTCCGAGCCGCAACTTGTGCGTAAATTGAAGAGAAAGCAGAGTTTTGATTTCGGACAAAGTGAAGGGGTCGAGAAACACTGGTTCAGTGCCAGACACAGGCCTCGTGGATTTGTGAGTGAGTGAATGAACAAATGGGGCATGAGTGAGTTGGTGACTAGTTAGTTGAGTGACTAGTCAAGTCACTGAGTGAGAGACTGGGCGCACACAGTCACACACACAGTCACACACACACACACACACACACACAGTGATTAAACCAAAATCTTTTTTTTTTTTTTTTTTTTTTTTTTTTTTAAGTAAAACGGAGGGAAAAAAATTCCACACAGAACACAGGTCGTTGAGCAAATGACAGGACGGGGAAAAAGTGCACACAGTTATTATTATCATCCTCTTGCTGCTAGGGATACGCATTTACCTACATGGATACTCACCTCTCTCGGCTACTAGGTCACCACTGGTGTTCCTTCTTTTCGTTGTTGCTGTTGTTGTTTTTGACAGGTCAAAGATGGTGCACCGTTCTCGGAGGTACTGCAATACCGAGTCGATGCGTGGAGCGGACGGAGCAAGCCCCGCTTCCGACTCCCTGTTGGAAAAATCCATTTAATATGTATAGTCCCCCGATGGGGGACATATCAGATATTAAACTGATAAGAACAGATTGTTAAAGGTCTTTATTTCCCACAAAGACATGTTAACACTTTACTACCAGGCCCACATCAGGCACCTCTGAAAACCAACAAAACCACACCACATCACCACCTCATAATTGCATCCCACACCCCTCCTCACCAATACAAACCCCATAAAACAGAACCACAAAACTATCACCCCACAATATCACCTTAACCCCAACGTTTAAACCATCCCACATACACCCCAGTGTCCCTCATGACCCCCCCTCGGCAAATGCCGCCTCTGTCCCTGCGGATGCCTTTGGCGTCCCTTGATCCGCTCCCATCGTCAATCTGTCCTCCTCCACGGCAAAAGCCGTTTCTGTCCCCTGTGTTGCCTGGGGGGCCCCAGCCCCCGACCCTCCTGGCATCGGGTCCTCCCCCCCAGCAAACGCCAGCTCTGTCCCTTGGGACGCCACTGTGGCCCCACCGGCCGAAACCACCACCCCTGAAAAGGCAAAGCTTTCGGCGGCAAACCCAAACTCCCCCGTGCCTGGCTCCCCCCGGGTCGACACACCTGGGACATTCGCCCCATCTCCTCCACCCACCGCCTGCCTCTTGGCTTTTTTTCCTTTTTTTCCCCTCCCAGACCCACCTTCTCCCTCCATGTCCCCCCTTGCCCCGGTGCTGTCCTCTTTCCCAACCATATTCGCCCTCTTTTTTGATGCAGTGAAGCTCGAGGGCACCATCCCCGCCGCTAACTCACGCAGTCCGGCCAGGGCCACCTCCATCTCTCCGACACCTTCCGCCGGCCTCTCCCCCGGCTGTGTCTCCTCCACCATCTCCTCCATCTCCTCCACCTCCTCCGTCCCTCTTGCCTGGGGCACCACTATTCCTGCAGGTGCCCCCTCCTGGGGCCCTGCTGCCTGCTCCTGTTCCTGGGGCTCCTCCCTCGCCTTGGGCTCCGCCCCCGCCTGCCTCTCCTCCGCCCCCGGTGCCTCACCTCTCCTGCTCTCTCCTCCTGCAGCCTCCGCATAAGTCCTCCTGCGCCTCGGGCATGCAGCAACCAAATGCTCCTCTGAACCACACTCCCTGCATGCCTTCGGCGCCGGACATCTCGCGACCTCGTGCTGGTCCGACCCACACCTATAGCATCTCCTCCTCGTCTCACAGGTGCCCATGCTGTGCCCCTTCTTTTGCACGAGCGGCAGAAACTGGGTTGCCGCGCATAGAAAATTGTACCTTCCTCTCCCCCAATCTCACACAAAGTCGGGAGGTGGCGGTAGCCGTCCTTCCCGGCTGGATCCGGATGGAGGACCACCCGGAACTGCCTCCTGGCCGTCCAAAATCCATACGGGCCCTTGGTGTACCTAGGCCCCTCCAATACTGTGCAGTATCCCTCCAGAAATTTTTGCACACACTCATCCCCACATTAGAGTCGTACATTCGTACCGTCACTTCTCGGAAACCCCCCCTTGAGATGTCAATCAGGTTAAATAGGTCGTACGGCCTGGTCTGCCCTGCATCCTCCACCTTCTTCATAGTTGCCACCATGTCCTCCTCCCTAAAGAATGTCACCTCATAGGCCCGCTCTTTGATGTTCTCCTGCAGGCACTTAACAATCACTGGCGTAGCCTTCAAAGCCCCCAGCAACATGACCCGGGCAAACTGGCTCCGGCTCCAAATCTCCTCCAACGCACCCCTCCACTGAAACCGGAGGGTGTTCTTCATCCTCTTCCTCCCCGGCTCACCCCTTGCCTCCGGACCCCTCGCCTCCGGACCCACCTCTCTCACACTCCTGGGTGAAAGATCCTTCACGGTGAAGAGATTGAAGGGACTGGTCTGGCCCGCATCCCCTATCCTCCTCAAGGTTGCATCCTTTTCCGCCTCCTTGGTGAACGTCACCTCGTAAGTGCGGTACTCCACGCCCCCGGATAGGCCCGAGACCTCAGTCGGCGTAAGCTTCAGAGCCTCCCTCAGCATGCTCCTGGAAAACTCAGCCCGGTCCCAGCAACCCTCCATCTCCCCCTTCCACCGAAAGTTGAGGACGTACTTCTTTGGACCGTCCCCCGCTTCGGGACCAGCCGCCATGGCGCCGGCCAGAAAGGGCCACGCACCAGGCCTAAACGAAAACAAAAAAGAATAAACAAGGAGAAAAGAGAAAACTAAATATAAACGCACGTCGCGCAAAGCAAAAATGGCATAAAAGCCCTAATCCTAGAAAAAAACACCCAACCGTGATCCCCTCCACCTGTGCCCCATACACCGCACGACAACAGGTGAACAAAGAATCCGGCGTCGCTCTCCACTTTCTCCCTCCACAAACTCCAGCCACTCTCCGAGCCGCAACTTGTGCGTAAATTGAAGAGAAAGCAGAGTTTTGATTTCGGACAAAGTGAAGGGTCGAGAAACACTGGTTCAGTGCCAGACACAGGCCTCGTGGATTTGTGAGTGAGTGAATGAACAAATGGGGCATGAGTGAGTTGGTGACTAGTTAGTTGAGTGACTAGTCAAGTCACTGAGTGAGAGACTGGGCGCACACAGTCACACACACAGTCACACACACACACACACACACACACAGTGATTAAACCAAAATTTTTTTTTTTTTTTTTTTTTTTTAAGTAAAACGGAGGGAAAAAATTCCACACAGAACACAGGTCGTTGAGCAAATGACAGGACGGGGAAAAAGTGCACACAGTTATTATTATCATCCTCTTGCTGCTAGGGATACGCATTTACCTACATGGATACTCACCTCTCTCGGCTACTAGGTCACCACTGGTGTTCCTTCTTTTCGTTGTTGCTGTTGTTGTTTTTGACAGGTCAAAGATGGTGCACCGTTCTCGGAGGTACTGCAATACCGAGTCGATGCGTGGAGCGGACGGAGCAAGCCCCGCTTCCGACTCCCTGTTGGAAAAATCCATTTAATATGTATAGTCCCCCGATGGGGGACATATCAGATATTAAACTGATAAGAACAGATTGTTAAAGGTCTTTATTTCCCACAAAGACATGTTAACACTTTACTACCAGGCCCACATCAGGCACCTCTGAAAACCAACAAAACCACACCACATCACCACCTCATAATTGCATCCCACACCCCTCCTCACCAATACAAACCCCATAAAACAGAACCACAAAACTATCACCCCACAATATCACCTTAACCCCAACGTTTAAACCATCCCACATACACCCCAGTGTCCCTCATGACCCCCTCGGCAAATGCCGCCTCTGTCCCTGCGGATGCCTTTGGCGTCCCTTGATCCGCTCCCATCGTCAATCTGTCCTCCTCCACGGCAAAAGCCGTTTCTGTCCCCCTGTGTTGCCTGGGGGCCCCAGCCCCGACCCTCCTGGCATCGGGTCCTCCCCCAGCAAACGCCAGCTCTGTCCCTTGGGACGCCACTGTGGCCCCACCGGCCGAAACCACCACCCCTGAAAAGGCAAAGCTTTCGGCGGCAAACCCAAACTCCCCGTGCCTGGCTCCCCGGGTCGACACACCTGGGACATTCGCCCCATCTCCTCCACCCACCGCCTGCCTCTTGGCTTTTTTTTTTTTTTTTCCCCTCCCAGACCCACCTTCTCCCTCCATGTCCCCCTTGCCCCGGTGCTGTCCTCTTTCCCAACCATATTCGCCCTCTTTTTTGATGCAGTGAAGCTCGAGGGCACCATCCCCGCCGCTAACTCACGCAGTCCGGCCAGGGCCACCTCCATCTCTCCGACACCTTCCGCCGGCCTCTCCCCCGGCTGTGTCTCCTCCACCATCTCCTCCATCTCCTCCACCTCCTCCGTCCCTCTTGCCTGGGGCACCACTATTCCTGCAGGTGCCCCCTCCTGGGGCCCTGCTGCCTGCTCCTGTTCCTGGGGCTCCTCCCTCGCCTTGGGCTCCGCCCCCGCCTGCCTCTCCTCCGCCCCGGTGCCTCACCTCTCCTGCTCTCTCCTCCTGCAGCCTCCGCATAAGTCCTCCTGCGCCTCGGGCATGCAGCAACCAAATGCTCCTCTGAACCACACTCCCTGCATGCCTTCGGCGCCGGACATCTCGCGACCTCGTGCTGGTCCGACCCACACCTATAGCATCTCCTCCTCGTCTCACAGGTGCCCATGCTGTGCCCGCTTCTTTTGCACGAGCGGCAGAAACTGGGTTGCCGCGCATAGAAAATTGTACCTTCCTCTCCCCCAATCTCACACAAAGTCGGGAGGTGGCGGTAGCCGTCCTTCCCGGCTGGATCCGGATGGAGGACCACCCGGAACTGCCTCCTGGCCGTCCAAAATCCATACGGGCCCTTGGTGTACCTAGGCCCCTCCAATACTGTGCAGTATCCCTCCAGAAATTTTTGCACACACTCATCCCCACATTAGAGTCGTACATTCGTACCGTCACTTCTCGGAAACCCCCTTGAGATGTCAATCAGGTTAAATAGGTCGTACGGCCTGGTCTGCCCTGCATCCTCCACCTTCTTCATAGTTGCCACCATGTCCTCCTCCCTAAAGAATGTCACCTCATAGGCCCGCTCTTTGATGTTCTCCTGCAGGCACTTAACAATCACTGGCGTAGCCTTCAAAGCCCCCAGCAACATGACCCGGGCAAACTGGCTCCGGCTCCAAATCTCCTCCAACGCACCCCTCCACTGAAACCGGAGGGTGTTCTTCATCCTCTTCCTCCCCGGCTCACCCCTTGCCTCCGGACCCCTCGCCTCCGGACCCACCTCTCTCACACTCCTGGGTGAAAGATCCTTCACGGTGAAGAGATTGAAGGGACTGGTCTGGCCCGCATCCCCTATCCTCCTCAAGGTTGCATCCTTTTCCGCCTCCTTGGTGAACGTCACCTCGTAAGTGCGGTACTCCACGCCCGGATAGGCCCGAGACCTCAGTCGGCGTAAGCTTCAGAGCCTCCCTCAGCATGCTCCTGGAAAACTCAGCCCGGTCCCAGCAACCCTCCATCTCCCCCTTCCACCGAAAGTTGAGGACGTACTTCTTCGGACCGTCCCCCGCTTCGGGACCAGACGCCATGGCGCCGGCCAGAAAGGGCCACGCACCAGGCCTAAACGAAAACAAAAAAGAATAAACAAGGAGAAAAGAGAAAAACTAAATATAAACGCACGTCGCGCAAAGCAAAAATGGCATAAAAGCCCTAATCCTAGAAAAAAACACCCAACCGTGATCCCTCCACCTGTGCCCCATACACCGCACGACAACAGGTGAACAAAGAATCCGGCGTCGCTCTCCACTTTCTCCCTCCACAAACTCCAGCCACTCTCCGAGCCGCAACTTGTGCGTAAATTGAAGAGAAAGCAGAGTTTTGATTTCGGACAAAGTGAAGGGGTCGAGAAACACTGGTTCAGTGCCAGACACAGGCCTCGTGGATTTGTGAGTGAGTGAATGAACAAATGGGGCATGAGTGAGTTGGTGACTAGTTAGTTGAGTGACTAGTCAAGTCACTGAGTGAGAGACTGGGCGCACACAGTCACACACACAGTCACACACACACACACACACACACAGTGATTAAACCAAAATCATTTTTTTTTTTTTTTTTTTTTTTCAAGTAAAACGGAGGGAAAAATTCCACACAGAACACAGGTCGTTGAGCAAATGACAGGACGGGGAAAAAAGTGCACACAGTTATTATTATCATCCTCTTGCTGCTAGGGATACGCATTTACCTACATGGATACTCACCTCTCTCGGCTACTAGGTCACCACTGGTGTTCCTTCTTTTTTCGTTGTTGCTGTTGTTGTTTTTGACAGGTCAAAGATGGTGCACCGTTCTCGGAGGTACTGCAATACCGAGTCGATGCGTGGAGCGGACGGAGCAAGCCCCGCTTCCGACTCCCTGTTGGAAAAATCCATTTAATATGTATAGTCCCCGATGGGGACATATCAGATATTAAACTGATAAGAACAGATGATGATTAAATTGGTTTATTTATATTCTCGAAATCACAGTACACACACAATCATTTTCTTCACATCCCGCCACCAATCCCACCTCTAATCAAACCAAGAACTTACATAACCAACCAAAAAAACGCATGCTATTACAAGGCCTTCCTTTTCACTCCTTTCTGGCAACTGGAAACATTCTTTAATAACCCAAAACACACACAGAAAACATTCCCAATGACACCCTCCTTTCCGTCCCACCCCATCACAGCAAACCCATCACACACCCATCACAACAACCCCAGACATCCAAAACCCTACCCCAAAAACCCCTTCCCTTCACCCAAGAACTATCCACCCTCAACAACAATCCGTAACATCCCAAACCCCCATCCCAACCCCCAGTGTCCCTTATGTCATTTCCTCGGCAAAAGCCTTCTCCGTCCCCTGTGATGCCCCGGGGCCTCTGTTTCTGGCTCTTCCCACATCAGGTCTCCTCCCCGGCACAAGCCCGCTCTGTCCCCTGAGATGCCTTGGGGGACCCAGTACCCGGCACTACCGGCATGGCGAAACCGAAGTCCTTCGTGACAAACCCAAAGTTCTCCAATGTTTCCCCCCCCTCCAGCTTTCCTCCCTTAGTGCCAGGCACCACCCGGGTAGCGACTCCGTCCCAGTTGCACTGGTACCAGTACCTCCCACCCCCTTCTTTGCCCCTTTACCTCCTCCTCTGGCTTTCCCGACCCCACCCCCTCCCTCTGTGTCCCCCTTCACCCCTATACTAAACCCCTTGCCCAACACTATAGCCCTCTTCTTCTTTGGCACCTCGTTTCCCTCCCCTCTAGGTCGCCCTGTTTCCGTCTCCGTTGCTGTCACACAGTCCGCCATCATCCCCGCCGCCAGCTCCCGCAGCCCCGGCCAGGGCCTCCTCCATCTCTCCGCCCATACCAGCCGGCTTCTCTCCCGGCTGCATCTCCTCTATCGCCCCTCCTGCCTCCTCCCCTCCAGCGAGGAGACTTGCTTCGCCTTGTCGCCCTGCTTCTCTCCGCCTCCCCTCGGCTGTTGCTTCGTGGGCTCCTCCGCTGTGGCCGCCACCTGCCCAGCGCCCTTTTCTGCCGCCCCCTCCGTGCCTTCAGAAGTCCTCCCGTAGGCGGTGCTTCAGGCGATGACCTTGGTGGTGCTGTTGGGGGGCCTTGGTGGCGCCGTCGGGGGAGCCTTCGGTGGCGCCGTCGCAGGTGCTGCTGGGGGCGTGTTCTCCGGCTCTCTCCGTCCGCCTCCTGTATCCCCTGTCCTCCTTGCCGCTGCTGCCGCCGCGTATGACTGCTGCCTGGCCGGGCAGTCCCGGTAGAGGTGCTCTTTGCTGCCGCACCCGTGGCACGCCTTGGGCTCCCGACAGTCCCCCGACTCATGGTCCCCCTGGCAGTAGCGGCATTTCTGGGACCCGCAGGTGGCAGCTCCGTGCCCGTATGCCATGCACCTCCTGCAGAACTGCGGCTGGAGCGCATAAAAAGCTTCCCCTGTCTGCCCCCAAGGCGAAATATGCTGGGGGTGGAGGTACCCGCCTACTCCTCCTTCATCGGACCTCAGGAGCACCTGGAACTGGCGGTGACCATTCCAGATCCCCAACGAGTTCATCATTTTCCTCCCCCCCGACGTCACCTCGCAGTATCGGCCGAGGAAAGCTGCCAGGGCCATATCCGTTACATACGGGTTGTAACTTAGCACAGTCACCACCCTGAAATTTGCCTTTGTGAGGCATGTTACATCAAACAGAGACAACGGTCTCTTGTCCTTTCCCTCCTTTACCCGCTCCATCACTGCCTCGCACATTAGCTCTGTGTAAAAGGTTACATCGAAAGCTGCCTCCATCGCATTGCCCTGGAGGCACATGACCTCCGGCACCTTGAGCTTCAATGCTCCCAGCAAGACCGCTCTCCCAAATGTGTCGCTTGTCATCCTCCCCTCCTCCTCTTTCCACGCAAAGCGCACTGTATTCTTGAGTCCGGCCCTGGGGACCGACCCGTCTCCCCTTCCTGCCATTCTCCGAGAGAAAGCAGGAAAAAACTATAACCAAAAAAACGAGCGCACGTCGCGCAAAGAAAATCTGTCACTCAAGGACTGAAAAACAAAACACTTCCACCTACGCCCCATACACCGCTCGGCAGTAGGTGGAAAAACTCAGCAACGCTCCTCACTCCCACTCTGTCCACTCTCCGAGCCGCAACTCAACTTGTGCGTAAATTGAAGAGAAAGCAGAGTTTTGATTTCGGACAAAGTGAAGGGGTCGAGAAACACTGGTTCAGTGCCAGACACAGGCCTCGTGGATTTGTGAGTGAGTGAATGAACAAATGGGGCATGAGTGAGTTGGTGACTAGTTAGTTGAGTGACTAGTCAAGTCACTGAGTGAGAGACTGGGCGCACACAGTCACACACACAGTCACACACACACACACACACACAGTGATTAAACCAAAATCATTTTTTTTTTTTTTTTTTTTAAGTAAAACGGAGGGAAAAAATTCCACACAGAACACAGGTCGTTGAGCAAATGACAGGACGGGGAAAAAAAGTGCACACAGTTATTATTATCATCCTCTTGCTGCTAGGGATACGCATTTACCTACATGGATACTCACCTCTCTCGGCTACTAGGTCACCACTGGTGTTCCTTCTTTTTTCGTTGTTGCTGTTGTTGTTTTTGACAGGTCAAAGATGGTGCACCGTTCTCGGAGGTACTGCAATACCGAGTCGATGCGTGGAGCGGACGGAGCAAGCCCCGCTTCCGACTCCCTGTTGGAAAAATCCATTTAATATGTATAGTCCCCCGATGGGGGACATATCAGATATTAAACTGATAAGAACAGATACTACACTTGATCTTAGCCAAAAGGCCGAGAAGCGATAACCCACAAATGGGACCCTGTTGACGCCGGGACCCCGGGGGGCTCCGAGGTGAGCCGCGTGCGACCGACGGAGGTCCGGCATCTAGAGACAATAGTGACGTCCCCCCTGAAAGAGACTTACAGACTTAGAGACTTAGAGACTTACAGACTTACAGACAGACAGACAGACAGACAGACAGACAGACAGACATGGTGGCTCATTTCTCTTGTAACAAAATACTAGGGCTCTGCCGGAAGCAAAGCCCATCCAAAAATGAGTTGAACTCATAAGTGTTCCTCTCCACGGAAGTCTTTAGTAAAAGGCGAAAAACTTGTGCGTAAATTGAAGAGAAAGCAGAGTTTTGATTTCGGACAAAGTGAAGGGGTCGAGAAACACTGGTTCAGTGCCAGACACAGGCCTCGTGGATTTGTGAGTGAGTGAATGAACAAATGGGGCATGAGTGAGTTGGTGACTAGTTAGTTGAGTGACTAGTCAAGTCACTGAGTGAGAGACTGGGCGCACACAGTCACACACACAGTCACACACACACACACACACACACACAGTGATTAAACCAAAATCATTTTTTTTTTTTTTTTTTTTTTTTTTTTTTTAAGTAAAACGGAGGAAAAAATTCCACACAGAACACAGGTCGTTGAGCAAATGACAGGACGGGGAAAAAAGTGCACACAGTTATTATTATCATCCTCTTGCTGCTAGGGATACGCATTTACCTACATGGATACTCACCTCTCTCGGCTACTAGGTCACCACTGGTGTTCCTTCTTTTCGTTGTTGCTGTTGTTGTTTTTGACAGGTCAAAGATGGTGCACCGTTCTCGGAGGTACTGCAATACCGAGTCGATGCGTGGAGCGGACGGAGCAAGCCCCGCTTCCGACTCCCTGTTGGAAAAATCCATTTAATATGTATAGTCCCCCGATGGGGGACATATCAGATATTAAACTGATAAGAACAGATTGTTAAAGGTCTTTATTTCCCACAAAGACATGTTAACACTTTACTACCAGGCCCACATCAGGCACCTCTGAAAACCAACAAAACCACACCACATCACCACCTCATAATTGCATCCCACACCCCTCCTCACCAATACAAACCCCATAAAACAGAACCACAAAACTATCACCCCACAATATCACCTTAACCCCAACGTTTAAACCATCCCACATACACCCCAGTGTCCCTCATGACCCCCCTCGGCAAATGCCGCCTCTGTCCCCTGCGGATGCCTTTGGCGTCCCTTGATCCGCTCCCATCGTCAATCTGTCCTCCTCCACGGCAAAAGCCGTTTCTGTCCCCTGTGTTGCCTGGGGGGCCCCAGCCCCCGACCCTCCTGGCATCGGGTCCTCCCCCCCAGCAAACGCCAGCTCTGTCCCTTGGGACGCCACTGTGGCCCCACCGGCCGAAACCACCACCCCTGAAAAGGCAAAGCTTTCGGCGGCAAACCCAAACTCCCCCGTGCCTGGCTCCCCCCGGGTCGACACACCTGGGACATTCGCCCCATCTCCTCCACCCACCGCCTGCCTCTTGGCTTTTTTTCCTTTTTTTCCCCTCCCAGACCCACCTTCTCCCTCCATGTCCCCCCTTGCCCCGGTGCTGTCCTCTTTCCCAACCATATTCGCCCTCTTTTTTGATGCAGTGAAGCTCGAGGGCACCATCCCCGCCGCTAACTCACGCAGTCCGGCCAGGGCCACCTCCATCTCTCCGACACCTTCCGCCGGCCTCTCCCCCGGCTGTGTCTCCTCCACCATCTCCTCCATCTCCTCCACCTCCTCCGTCCCTCTTGCCTGGGGCACCACTATTCCTGCAGGTGCCCCCTCCTGGGGCCCTGCTGCCTGCTCCTGTTCCTGGGGCTCCTCCCTCGCCTTGGGCTCCGCCCCCGCCTGCCTCTCCTCCGCCCCGGTGCCTCACCTCTCCTGCTCTCTCCTCCTGCAGCCTCCGCATAAGTCCTCCTGCGCCTCGGGCATGCAGCAACCAAATGCTCCTCTGAACCACACTCCCTGCATGCCTTCGGCGCCGGACATCTCGCGACCTCGTGCTGGTCCGACCCACACCTATAGCATCTCCTCCTCGTCTCACAGGTGCCCATGCTGTGCCCGCTTCTTTTGCACGAGCGGCAGAAACTGGGTTGCCGCGCATAGAAAATTGTACCTTCCTCTCCCCCAATCTCACACAAAGTCGGGAGGTGGCGGTAGCCGTCCTTCCCGGCTGGATCCGGATGGAGGACCACCCGGAACTGCCTCCTGGCCGTCCAAAATCCATACGGGCCCTTGGTGTACCTAGGCCCCTCCAATACTGTGCAGTATCCCTCCAGAAATTTTTGCACACACTCATCCCCCACATTAGAGTCGTACATTCGTACCGTCACTTCTCGGAAACCCCCCCTTGAGATGTCAATCAGGTTAAATAGGTCGTACGGCCTGGTCTGCCCTGCATCCTCCACCTTCTTCATAGTTGCCACCATGTCCTCCTCCCTAAAGAATGTCACCTCATAGGCCCGCTCTTTGATGTTCTCCTGCAGGCACTTAACAATCACTGGCGTAGCCTTCAAAGCCCCCAGCAACATGACCCGGGCAAACTGGCTCCGGCTCCAAATCTCCTCCAACGCACCCCTCCACTGAAACCGGAGGGTGTTCTTCATCCTCTTCCTCCCGGCTCACCCCTTGCCTCCGGACCCCTCGCCTCCGGACCCACCTCTCTCACACTCCTGGGTGAAAGATCCTTCACGGTGAAGAGATTGAAGGGACTGGTCTGGCCCGCATCCCCTATCCTCCTCAAGGTTGCATCCTTTTCCGCCTCCTTGGTGAACGTCACCTCGTAAGTGCGGTACTCCACGCCCCCGGATAGGCCCGAGACCTCAGTCGGCGTAAGCTTCAGAGCCTCCCTCAGCATGCTCCTGGAAAACTCAGCCCGGTCCCAGCAACCCTCCATCTCCCCCTTCCACCGAAAGTTGAGGACGTACTTCTTTGGACCGTCCCCCGCTTCGGGACCAGCCGCCATGGCGCCGGCCAGAAAGGGCCACGCACCAGGCCTAAACGAAAACAAAAAGAATAAACAAGGAGAAAAGAAAACTAAATATAAACGCACGTCGCGCAAAGCAAAAATGGCATAAAAGCCCTAATCCTAGAAAAAAACACCCAACCGTGATCCCCTCCACCTGTGCCCCATACACCGCACGACAACAGGTGAACAAAGAATCCGGCGTCGCTCTCCACTTTCTCCCTCCACAAACTCCAGCCACTCTCCGAGCCGCAACTTGTGCGTAAATTGAAGAGAAAGCAGAGTTTTGATTTCGGACAAAGTGAAGGGGTCGAGAAACACTGGTTCAGTGCCAGACACAGGCCTCGTGGATTTGTGAGTGAGTGAATGAACAAATGGGGCATGAGTGAGTTGGTGACTAGTTAGTTGAGTGACTAGTCAAGTCACTGAGTGAGAGACTGGGCGCACACAGTCACACACACAGTCACACACACACACACACACACACACAGTGATTAAACCAAAATCATTTTTTTTTTTTTTTTTTTTTTTTAAGTAAAACGGAGGGAAAAAATTCCACACAGAACACAGGTCGTTGAGCAAATGACAGGACGGGGAAAAAAGTGCACACAGTTATTATTATCATCCTCTTGCTGCTAGGGATACGCATTTACCTACATGGATACTCACCTCTCTCGGCTACTAGGTCACCACTGGTGTTCCTTCTTTTCGTTGTTGCTGTTGTTGTTTTTGACAGGTCAAAGATGGTGCACCGTTCTCGGAGGTACTGCAATACCGAGTCGATGCGTGGAGCGGACGGAGCAAGCCCCGCTTCCGACTCCCTGTTGGAAAAATCCATTTAATATGTATAGTCCCCCGATGGGGGACATATCAGATATTAAACTGATAAGAACAGATGATGATTAAATTGGTTTATTTATATTCTCGAAATCACAGTACACACACAATCATTTTCTTCACATCCCGCCACCAATCCCACCTCTAATCAAACCAAGAACTTACATAACCAACCAAAAAAACGCATGCTATTACAAGGCCTTCCTTTTCACTCCTTTCTGGCAACTGGAAACATTCTTTAATAACCCAAAACACACACAGAAAACATTCCCAATGACACCCTCCTTTCCGTCCCACCCCATCACAGCAAACCCATCACACACCCATCACAACAACCCCAGACATCCAAAACCCTACCCCAAAAAACCCCTTCCCTTCACCCAAGAACTATCCACCCTCAACAACAATCCGTAACATCCCAAACCCCCATCCCAACCCCCAGTGTCCCTTATGTCATTTCCTCGGCAAAAGCCTTCTCCGTCCCCTGTGATGCCCCGGGGCCTCTGTTTCTGGCTCTTCCCACATCAGGTCTCCTCCCCCGGCACAAGCCCGCTCTGTCCCCTGAGATGCCTTGGGGGACCCAGTACCCGGCACTACCGGCATGGCGAAACCGAAGTCCTTCGTGACAAACCCAAAGTTCTCCAATGTTTCCCCCCTCCAGCTTTCCTCCCTTAGTGCCAGGCACCACCCGGGTAGCGACTCCGTCCCAGTTGCACTGGTACCAGTACCTCCCACCCCCTTCTTTGCCCCTTTACCTCCTCCTCTGGCTTTCCCGACCCCACCCCCTCCCTCTGTGTCCCCCTTCACCCCTATACTAAACCCCTTGCCCAACACTATAGCCCTCTTCTTCTTTGGCACCTCGTTTCCCTCCCCTCTAGGTCGCCCTGTTTCCGTCTCCGTTGCTGTCACACAGTCCGCCATCATCCCCGCCGCCAGCTCCCGCAGCCCGGCCAGGGCCTCCTCCATCTCTCCGCCCATACCAGCCGGCTTCTCTCCCGGCTGCATCTCCTCTATCGCCCCTCCTGCCTCCTCCCCTCCAGCGAGGAGACTTGCTTCGCCTTGTCGCCCTGCTTCTCTCCGCCTCCCCTCGGCTGTTGCTTCGTGGGCTCCTCCGCTGTGGCCGCCACCTGCCCAGCGCCCTTTTCTGCCGCCCCCTCCGTGCCTTCAGAAGTCCTCCCCGTAGGCGGTGCTTCAGGCGATGACCTTGGTGGTGCTGTTGGGGGGGGCCTTGGTGGCGCCGTCGGGGGAGCCTTCGGTGGCGCCGTCGCAGGTGCTGCTGGGGGCGTGTTCTCCGGCTCTCTCCGTCCGCCTCCTGTATCCCCTGTCCTCCTTGCCGCTGCTGCCGCCGCGTATGACTGCTGCCTGGCCGGGCAGTCCCGGTAGAGGTGCTCTTTGCTGCCGCACCCGTGGCACGCCTTGGGCTCCCGACAGTCCCCCGACTCATGGTCCCCCTGGCAGTAGCGGCATTTCTGGGACCCGCAGGTGGCAGCTCCGTGCCCGTATGCCATGCACCTCCTGCAGAACTGCGGCTGGAGCGCATAAAAAAGCTTCCCCCTGTCTGCCCCCAAGGCGAAATATGCTGGGGGGTGGAGGTACCCGCCTACTCCTCCTTCATCGGACCTCAGGAGCACCTGGAACTGGCGGTGACCATTCCAGATCCCCAACGAGTTCATCATTTTCCTCCCCCCCGACGTCACCTCGCAGTATCGGCCGAGGAAAGCTGCCAGGGCCATATCCGTTACATACGGGTTGTAACTTAGCACAGTCACCACCCTGAAATTTGCCTTTGTGAGGCATGTTACATCAAACAGAGACAACGGTCTCTTGTCCTTTCCCTCCTTTACCCGCTCCATCACTGCCTCGCACATTAGCTCTGTGTAAAAGGTTACATCGAAAGCTGCCTCCATCGCATTGCCCTGGAGGCACATGACCTCCGGCACCTTGAGCTTCAATGCTCCCAGCAAGACCGCTCTCCCAAATGTGTCGCTTGTCATCCTCCCCTCCTCCTCTTTCCACGCAAAGCGCACTGTATTCTTGAGTCCGGCCCTGGGGACCGACCCGTCTCCCCTTCCTGCCATTCTCCGAGAGAAAGCAGGAAAAAACTATAACCAAAAAAACGAGCGCACGTCGCGCAAAGAAAATCTGTCACTCAAGGACTGAAAAACAAAACACTTCCACCTACGCCCCATACACCGCTCGGCAGTAGGTGGAAAAACTCAGCAACGCTCCTCACTCCCACTCTGTCCACTCTCCGAGCCGCAACTCAACTTGTGCGTAAATTGAAGAGAAAGCAGAGTTTTGATTTCGGACAAAGTGAAGGGGTCGAGAAACACTGGTTCAGTGCCAGACACAGGCCTCGTGGATTTGTGAGTGAGTGAATGAACAAATGGGGCATGAGTGAGTTGGTGACTAGTTAGTTGAGTGACTAGTCAAGTCACTGAGTGAGAGACTGGGCGCACACAGTCACACACACAGTCACACACACACACACACACACACACAGTGATTAAACCAAAATCTTTTTTTTTTTTTTTTTTTTTTTTTTTTTTTAAGTAAAACGGAGGGAAAAAATTCCACACAGAACACAGGTCGTTGAGCAAATGACAGGACGGGGAAAAAGTGCACACAGTTATTATTATCATCCTCTTGCTGCTAGGGATACGCATTTACCTACATGGATACTCACCTCTCTCGGCTACTAGGTCACCACTGGTGTTCCTTCTTTTCGTTGTTGCTGTTGTTGTTTTTGACAGGTCAAAGATGGTGCACCGTTCTCGGAGGTACTGCAATACCGAGTCGATGCGTGGAGCGGACGGAGCAAGCCCCGCTTCCGACTCCCTGTTGGAAAAATCCATTTAATATGTATAGTCCCCCGATGGGGGACATATCAGATATTAAACTGATAAGAACAGATTGTTAAAGGTCTTTATTTCCCACAAAGACATGTTAACACTTTACTACCAGGCCCACATCAGGCACCTCTGAAAACCAACAAAACCACACCACATCACCACCTCATAATTGCATCCCACACCCCTCCTCACCAATACAAACCCCATAAAACAGAACCACAAAACTATCACCCCACAATATCACCTTAACCCCAACGTTTAAACCATCCCACATACACCCCAGTGTCCCTCATGACCCCCCCTCGGCAAATGCCGCCTCTGTCCCTGCGGATGCCTTTGGCGTCCCTTGATCCGCTCCCATCGTCAATCTGTCCTCCTCCACGGCAAAAGCCGTTTCTGTCCCCCTGTGTTGCCTGGGGGCCCCAGCCCCGACCCTCCTGGCATCGGGTCCTCCCCCAGCAAACGCCAGCTCTGTCCCTTGGGACGCCACTGTGGCCCCACCGGCCGAAACCACCACCCCTGAAAAGGCAAAGCTTTCGGCGGCAAACCCAAACTCCCCGTGCCTGGCTCCCCGGGTCGACACACCTGGGACATTCGCCCCATCTCCTCCACCCACCGCCTGCCTCTTGGCTTTTTTTCCTTTTTCCCCTCCCAGACCCACCTTCTCCCTCCATGTCCCCCCTTGCCCCGGTGCTGTCCTCTTTCCCAACCATATTCGCCCTCTTTTTTGATGCAGTGAAGCTCGAGGGCACCATCCCCGCCGCTAACTCACGCAGTCCGGCCAGGGCCACCTCCATCTCTCCGACACCTTCCGCCGGCCTCTCCCCCGGCTGTGTCTCCTCCACCATCTCCTCCATCTCCTCCACCTCCTCCGTCCCTCTTGCCTGGGGCACCACTATTCCTGCAGGTGCCCCCTCCTGGGGCCCTGCTGCCTGCTCCTGTTCCTGGGGCTCCTCCCTCGCCTTGGGCTCCGCCCCCGCCTGCCTCTCCTCCGCCCCCGGTGCCTCACCTCTCCTGCTCTCTCCTCCTGCAGCCTCCGCATAAGTCCTCCTGCGCCTCGGGCATGCAGCAACCAAATGCTCCTCTGAACCACACTCCCTGCATGCCTTCGGCGCCGGACATCTCGCGACCTCGTGCTGGTCCGACCCACACCTATAGCATCTCCTCCTCGTCTCACAGGTGCCCATGCTGTGCCCGCTTCTTTTGCACGAGCGGCAGAAACTGGGTTGCCGCGCATAGAAAATTGTACCTTCCTCTCCCCCAATCTCACACAAAGTCGGGAGGTGGCGGTAGCCGTCCTTCCCGGCTGGATCCGGATGGAGGACCACCCGGAACTGCCTCCTGGCCGTCCAAAATCCATACGGGCCCTTGGTGTACCTAGGCCCCTCCAATACTGTGCAGTATCCCTCCAGAAATTTTTGCACACACTCATCCCCCACATTAGAGTCGTACATTCGTACCGTCACTTCTCGGAAACCCCCCCTTGAGATGTCAATCAGGTTAAATAGGTCGTACGGCCTGGTCTGCCCTGCATCCTCCACCTTCTTCATAGTTGCCACCATGTCCTCCTCCCTAAAGAATGTCACCTCATAGGCCCGCTCTTTGATGTTCTCCTGCAGGCACTTAACAATCACTGGCGTAGCCTTCAAAGCCCCCAGCAACATGACCCGGGCAAACTGGCTCCGGCTCCAAATCTCCTCCAACGCACCCCTCCACTGAAACCGGAGGGTGTTCTTCATCCTCTTCCTCCCCGGCTCACCCCTTGCCTCCGGACCCCTCGCCTCCGGACCCACCTCTCTCACACTCCTGGGTGAAAGATCCTTCACGGTGAAGAGATTGAAGGGACTGGTCTGGCCCGCATCCCCTATCCTCCTCAAGGTTGCATCCTTTTCCGCCTCCTTGGTGAACGTCACCTCGTAAGTGCGGTACTCCACGCCCCCGGATAGGCCCGAGACCTCAGTCGGCGTAAGCTTCAGAGCCTCCCTCAGCATGCTCCTGGAAAACTCAGCCCGGTCCCAGCAACCCTCCATCTCCCCTTCCACCGAAAGTTGAGGACGTACTTCTTTGGACCGTCCCCGCCCGGGACCAGCCGCCATGGCGCCGGCCAGAAAGGGCCACGCACCAGGCCTAAACGAAAACAAAAAGAATAAACAAGGAGAAAAGAGAAAACTAAATATAAACGCACGTCGCGCAAAGCAAAAATGGCATAAAAGCCCTAATCCTAGAAAAAACACCCAACCGTGATCCCCTCCACCTGTGCCCCATACACCGCACGACAACAGGTGAACAAAGAATCCGGCGTCGCTCTCCACTTTCTCCCTCCACAAACTCCAGCCACTCTCCGAGCCGCAACTTGTGCGTAAATTGAAGAGAAAGCAGAGTTTTGATTTCGGACAAAGTGAAGGGGTCGAGAAACACTGGTTCAGTGCCAGACACAGGCCTCGTGGATTTGTGAGTGAGTGAATGAACAAATGGGGCATGAGTGAGTTGGTGACTAGTTAGTTGAGTGACTAGTCAAGTCACTGAGTGAGAGACTGGGCGCACACAGTCACACACACAGTCACACACACACACACACACACACACAGTGATTAAACCAAAATCATTTTTTTTTTTTTTTTTTTTTTTTTTTTTTAAGTAAAACGGAGGGAAAAAATTCCACACAGAACACAGGTCGTTGAGCAAATGACAGGACGGGGAAAAAGTGCACACAGTTATTATTATCATCCTCTTGCTGCTAGGGATACGCATTTACCTACATGGATACTCACCTCTCTCGGCTACTAGGTCACCACTGGTGTTCCTTCTTTTCGTTGTTGCTGTTGTTGTTTTTGACAGGTCAAAGATGGTGCACCGTTCTCGGAGGTACTGCAATACCGAGTCGATGCGTGGAGCGGACGGAGCAAGCCCCGCTTCCGACTCCCTGTTGGAAAAATCCATTTAATATGTATAGTCCCCCGATGGGGGACATATCAGATATTAAACTGATAAGAACAGATTGTTAAAGGTCTTTATTCCAAAAGACAAGTCTACAATCAACACAAACATGCCGGCCCACATTGGGCACCAATAGAAAACAAAAAACTCCAAAAACCCAACCAAAACCACAACCAAACCAAAAACACACGGTCCCAACGGGACCCGCCCCTCTCCGGGGACCTTGCCCTATCTCAGGCCGTTTCATCCACCCTACATCCCCAACTTCCAACCCCTCACACACCCACCACAGTTTCAAACCAAAAAAAAATACACCCCAGAGGTGCACCTTCCCTCCCACACAAAAAAACCAACCCAAAGCCTAAGCCCACCCTGGGCACACAGCGAAGTGGGTGCCCTCTAACGGGCACCGGCCCCCCGCCCACACACCCCAACCCACACAAACCCCATGAAAAACACAAAAACCTAAGCCCACCCTGGGCACACAGCGAAAAGGGTGCCCTCTAACGGGCACCGGCCCCCCGCCCGCACACACAAACCCCATGAAACACAAAAAAACACCTAAGCCCACCCTGGGCACACAGCGAAACAGGGTGCCCTCTAACGGGCACCGGCCCCCCGCCCACACCACCATATACACCCTACTCTAAACTAAACCCAAACCCCCCTTCCACCTCTCCCGGAGAGCGTGGAAACCCCACTTCTCCACCTCCCTGTCCATCCTCCCCCTTAGGTTACCCTCCACCCTGCGGACGATAGACTCCACCGTTACCCCAGTGCCCTTGTGCACCAACTCCACCCGGGAGTCCCACAGCCCCTGCATCGCCAGGCTGACCACTAGCCAGAGCAGGAACCGGTCCCGGGCCACAGGGACCCGTCTCCCGATCCCACGCTCCAGCCGGGCCCAGGTCGGCGCGAAAGCGCCGTCCACCCGGCTCATCAGGGGAAGCACCCGCCCCCACACCACCCCGGCGAACGGACAATCCCAAAAAACGTGACGGATGGTCTCATCAACGCCACAGGTCGGCCTCGGACACATCGGTGACCGGGCCAACCTCCTGCTGTACATGGTGCTCCGCACCGGAAGACACCTGTGCAGAACCCTCCAGTGTAGGTCCTTCAACCTATTATCCAGGCCTTTCAACTGGACCGTCTCCCATACAACGGCAGGGAGGCCAACTACTGGAGGGGCGCATACTTTACTAAGTGCCTCCTCGTACAACAGCCGGTGGTCTTTACCCACCGCTGCCAAATCGATCGCCCCCTGGGCCCGGAGCCACTTCTCCGCATGGCCAAAATGCCATGGGAGCTGCTCCGCCCTGGGACCCAAGTTCGACCAGTCTGACATAACCGACCTTGCCTGGTACGAAAAAAAGACCCGGAGGAAGTACCCTGACGGGTGCAACAACGGCCCGGCCATCTGCTCCAGCAAAGACGCCACAAAAATGGCGTCCAGCTTCAGGGGGAAGTGAGGCACACCCCGCCCTCCCGACCCCAACGGAGCATACATCCGGACACGAGCCACATACTCGTGTCCACCTCCCCAGATGAAACCAAACACCATCCGCACCACGTCCCTCCTCCAACAAGCCGGCAGCGGGTAGACGTAGGCCAGATATATCAAGGCCGGGAGTACATCTACCTTGAGGACAAGGACCCTTCCGACCAGCGTCAAGGCCCTTGACCGCCACATCCCCAGTTTCCTCCTCATGCCCCCCAGCACAGCCTCCCAATTAAGGGACGCCGAACCGAAATGCCGGAAAAGGACCCCGAGGATTTTCAGCGGACCGCGGCACAGGGCAAGGCCCCCCGGCACGTCGGTCCTCTCCCTCCACCTCCCAAAAAACTTCACTGAGGACTTCCCAAGGTTCAGAGACGCACCCGACGCCCGTCCGAACTCCGCGAAAATCCCCAGCGCCCTAACCAGGCATCTGTCCCGGCAGACCAAGAGCGTGGTGTCATCGGCGTACTGGGACAGCTTGACCCGAAGGCCCCCGCCGCCCGGCACCGCCAACCCCTCCACGCCCCCGTCCGCCCTAATGGCAGCCGCCAGCGGCTCCATGTACAGAACAAAGAGCAGGGCCGACAAGGGACACCCCTGCCGGACACCCGCCCCCAGCTCGAAAACCTCACCTAGGTGACCGTTGATGTTGACACGGCACCCGACGCCCGTGTAGAGGCACTTCACCATGCCGGTGAAAGCCTCCCCGAACCCCATCGTGTCCAACACCCGGAAAAGAAAGCCCCTGTCCACCCGGTCAAAAGCCTTCTCCATGTCCAAAGCCGCCACCATCAAGGGGAGACCACGGTCCTCAACCCATGCAATGGCGTCCCTGATCAGGTTCAGGTTCCACCGGATAGACCGGCCCCGCACTCCACATGTCTGGTCCTCATGGACCACGTATGGGAGCGCCTCTAGCATCCTATCAGCAAGCACCTTCGCCAGGAGCTTGTAATCCACACAGAGCATGGTCAAAGGCCGCCAGTTCCCCAGGTCGGAGGGGTCGCCCCTCTTGAAGAGGAGGGACAACACCCCTACCGACATGGAGCCCGACAGCCCCCCCGACTCCAGCACCGCTGACAAGACCTCTACGACCACCGGACCGAGAACACCCCAAAACTTGAGGTAGAACTCGGCCGGCAGCCCGTCCCCACCCGGAACTTTACCCTTCCCCATCCGTTTGAGGGCCGACTCCAACTCGGCAAGCGAGATGGGCGCCCCCAACCCCTCCCTCATATCTTCAGGCACTCGCCTAGTCACGTGGCCCAGGAACCCCGTCCCGGCACCCACGTCGACCGGCCGCGCCTCAAAAAATCCACGGAAGTAGCCAGTGGCCGCCTCCACCATAGGGCCTGGCCCTCTGACCTCAACACCGGATGCAGACTTCAGACTGGTGAAGACCTGCCTCTGCCGGCGCTCCCTCACCGCTCCAAAGAACATAGAGGAGCAAGACTCATCCGCTTCCAAAAAAGCGTGCCGAGCCTTGGTGAGGTGTGCCCGAGCATTTTTCTCATGTATCGCTCGGAGCTGCGCCTTCACTGAGGCACACCTCTCCGCGTCCATGCTTAACCCGAAATTCTGCGCGACATACTCCAGGTCCAGTAGTCCCTGTAGCCGCCTCAGCAATTCCCTCTCCTCTAAACCCTTTCCCCACTGGTAAGACCGACAAAAATCGGCCATCCTGCCCTTCGCCATCTCCCACCATTCTAGGATGCCCCCACACACAGCCCGCAGGCCAAGGAGACCCTCGAGAAACCCGAGGAACTCCCCCACGAACACCCGGTCCTGGAGGAGCTCCAGGCGGAGCTTCCAATAACCCCTCCCGAAGCCTCCGCCCGGGTCCCCAACCCGCAGGAGCACCCCATCGTGGTCGGAGAAAAAAACCGGGAGGAGGCGCCCCGCCACCTGCCCCACCGCACCCGGCAAGAACAGGTAATCAAGACGCCTCGCAACCCCCCTGGTGTTGCGCCACGTCGGCCCAGCCAAACCCGGGACCGCTCGCAGCGCTCCGTCCACCAGGCCCCTGGCCTCCAACAACCGTCGGAGAGCCAACACACTGCCCACGGCATGCACCCCAAAAACCATATTAAAATCCCCTCCCACAATCAGTGCCCTGTTTGTGGCACACAGGGGGACCAGAGCCTCCACGAACTCCGCTCGCTCTGGCTCCGCCTGCGGCCCATACACACACACCACCCTCCACCTGTGCTCCCTGAGCCTAACGTCCGCCCCTAATATCCTCCCCGGCAAACCCACCAACCTATTCTCCACCCTGACCCCTCTATCCCCAAACAAAATACCCACCCCGTTGAGTGCACCCCCCACCGACCACACCGCCCCCGCGTCCCCACTCCCTGGTGAAAACCACCTCGTCCGCCTCGTCCCTAAGGTGCACCTCCTGAACAAAACACACATCAAAACCCACACCACCCAAAGCCCCAAACACAGCCCTCCTTTTCACCCTGTGCTGTAACCCCCTCACATTAACCGTTAACACAGTAAACCCAGCCATGGTGATGAAGAACAAAAACCCACCACCAACACCCTAAACCCCACCACCCCCCGAGTCCATCGGGTCCCCCCCGGCCATCCCCAACTCAGTCCCTGTGGATGCCATGGGGGTCCCTATGCCCGTCCCTCCAGAACTCGGGTCCCCGGCAAACGCCAGCTCTGTCCCCGTGTCCCTGGCTGACATCCCCTCGAGAGCTCCCGCAGTCCAGCGAGGGCCTCTTCAGATGCCCCCCGGTTCCGGCCTCTCCTCCTTCGGGGTCTCCTCCACTGTCCCTCGTCCGACTCCCCTGAGTCCATCTCCGTCTCGCCCCTCTCCTGGGGCCCTCCTGTGCCCGTGGCCACCTCCTCCTGGGGCACCATCCCCGCCTGTTGCCGTGTTCCCCAACCTCTTGTTCCTGGGGCTGGGGCTCCCTTCGCCTCTTTGCCACCCCTCCCACCACCGGTCCCATGCATTGCTCGGTCCCTCTCCTCCTGCGGCCTCCGCATATGACCTCCTTCTCTGCGGGCAGGCCGCCACCAGGTGCTCCTCTGACCCACACTCCCGGCAGGTCTTAGGGCGCCGGACAGCTGGCTACCAGGTGTTGGTCGGAGCCACACCTATTGCACAGGCGCCTCGTCGCACATGCCAGCGTGCTATGCCCAAACTTCATGCACCTACGACAGAAAACGGGTTGCCGGGCGTAGTAGAGTTCGCCCTTCTCTCCACCGATAGAAAACAAGGCCGGGAGGTGGCGGTAGCCATCCTTTCCATTAGGATCCTTGTGGAGGACCACCATAAACTGCATCCTAACTGTCCAGAACCCGTATGGGCCCCTGACCAACCTTGGCCCCTCCGTCACGGTGCAATACTGCGCCAGGAAGCCCCTCACCGGCCCCTCCTCCACATTAGTGTCAAACATATGGACGGTTACCATCGTTGCTCCCCCCTTAGAGAGGTCCGTCACTCTGAAGAGGAAAACGGCCTGGTTTGCCCCCCGTCCTCCACTTTCTTTCAGGACGCCACCATGTCCTCCTCCCTGAAGTACGTGACCTCAAAAGAATTCGTCCTCGGGTTCCCCTGGAGGCCCTTCACCGTCACTGGGGTCACCTCCAACGTACCAAGCAGCATGATCCGGGCAAATTGCTCCCGGCTCCAGATCTCCCCGCTGCTCCCTTCCATTGGAACTGGAGGGTGTTTTTCATCCCCTTCCCCAGCCCCGCCGCCATGGTGCTGCCTATACACGGCCACGCACCAGGCCTAAACAAAAAAAAATGAACAACCAAGGCGAAAAGAGAAACTAAATAAAGGCGCACGTCGCGCCAAACAAAAATGGCAGAAAATGCCCTAATCCAAAAACCAAAAATACCCCAACCGTGATCCCCTCCACCTGTGCCCCATACACCGCACGACAACAGGTGAAAAAAGGAAAAACGGCGCCACTCTCACAACTCCCTCCACAAAACTCCACACACACTCCAAACCGCAACTAGCTTGTGCGTAAATTGAAGAGAAAGCAGAGTTTTGATTTCGGACAAAGTGAAGGGGTCGAGAAACACTCGTTCAGTGCCAGACACAGGCCTCGTGGATTTGTGAGTGAGTGAATGAACAAATGGGGGCATGAGTGAGTTGGTGACTAGTTAGTTGAGTGACTAGTCAAGTCACCGAGTGAGAGACTGGGCACACACAGTCACACACAGTCACACACAGTCACACAGACACACACAGTGATTTAACCAAAATCATTTTTTTTTTTTTTTTTTTAGGAAAACGGAGGGAAAAAATTCCACACAGAACACAGGTCGTTGAGCAAATGACAGGACGGGGAAAAAAGTGCACACAGTTATTATTATCATCATCCTCTTGCTACTAGGGATACGCATTTACCTACATGGATACTCACCTCTCTCGGCTACTAGGTCACCACTTGTGTTCCTTCTTTTTGTTGTTGTTTTTGACAGGTCAAAGATGGTGCACCGTTCTCGGAGGTACTGCAATACCGAGTCGATGCGTGGAGCGGACGGAGCAAGCCCCGCTTCCGACTCCCTGTTGGAAAAATCCATTTAATATGTATAGTCCCCCGATGGGGGACATATCAGATATTAAACTGATAAGAACAGATTGTTAAAGGTCTTTATTCCAATAAAGACGTTTACCTTGACATACAGTTGCCCACACCGGGCACTCCTTCAAAACACAAAACCACACCACCCACATCAAAACCACCAAATACACCGCTTCCCCCAAAAACCACCCTTCACACCCAAATCAGCCACCCACACCCTTCAAACCCCACATACCCCTTCACCAACAACAAAAACCACCCAAACACACCAAAAAACCCCATCCCCACCCAAGTCCTTCAAGTCTTTTCTGTCCCCCCCCCGGCAAATGCCCTCTCCGTCCCCGCAGATGCCTGGGGGGTCCCAACCCCCACCTCTCCCGCCATTGGGTCCACAAAATCCATGGAGGTGAAACCCTCCACCCCCTGAGTAGCACCGCCTCCCACACTCCCCACCACCCTCTTTGCCGCCTTTCCCCCCTTCCCCCTGAGCACATCCCCCTCCATGCCCCCACTCACCCCCAGTCCAACCCCCGTGCCGACCCTAGGAAGCCTCTTCCTTTTCGGCACCGCCAAGTCCCTCTGCTCCACCGGGCTCCCGCCTGTGAGCTCCCTCAACCCGGCAAGGGCCTCCTCCAGCGCCCCATCAATGGGTCTCTCCTCCTGCGGCGTCTCCTCGACCCGCTCCTCCTCATCTTCCTCCTCCTCCTCCTCCATTTCCTCCTCCTCTTCCTCACTCTCATCCTCGTCCTCACTCTCCTCCTCGTCCTCCTCCTCCTCCTCCATCTCTCCCTCCACAGGCGCCACCTCCTGGGGCTCCTCACCAGCTTGGGCCTGGGGCTCCTCACCAGCTTGCGCCTGCCTCTCCTCCGCCCTTGGTTCCTGGCCTCTCCCGCCCTC
>CM055755.1:13388146-13413797 GCA_029465975.1 Dallia pectoralis
GGTGGGGTCAGGGAAAGCCAGAGGAGGGGTAAAGGGGCAAAGAAAGGGGTGGGGTACTGGTACCAGTGCAGCTGGGGCGGGAGTCGCCTACCCCCGGGTGGTGCCTGGCACTAAGGGAGAAGCTGGAGGAAACATTGGGGAGAACTTTGGGTTTGTCACGAAGGACTTCGGTTTCGCCATGCCGGTAGTGCGGGTACTGGGTCCCCCAAGGCATCTCAGGGGGACAGAGCGGGCTTGTGCCGGGAGACCTGATGTGGGAAGAGCCAGAAACAGAGGCCCCGGGGCATCACAGGGGACGGAGAAGGCTTTTGCCGGAAATGACATAAGGGACACTGGGGTTGGGATGGGGGGTTTGGGATGTTACGGATTGTTGTTGAGGGTGGATAGTTCTTGGAGTGAAGGGAAGGGTTTTGGGGTAGGGTTTTGGATGTCTGGGGTTGTTGTGATGGGTGTGTGATGGGTTTGCTGTGATGGGGTGGGACGGAAAGGAGGGTGTCATTGGGAATGTTTTCTGTGTGTGTTTTGGGTTATTAAGAGAATGTTTCCAGTTGCCAGAAAGGAGTGAAAGGAAGGCCTTGTAATAGCATGTGCGTTTTTTTGGTTAGTTATGTAAGTTCTTGGTTTGATTAGAGGTGGGATTGGTGGCGGGATGTGAAGAAAATGATTGTGTGTACTGTGATTTCGAGAATATAAATAAACCAATTTAATCATCATCTGTTCTTATCAGTTTAATATCTGATATGTCCCCCATCGGGGGACTATACATATTAAATGGATTTTTCCAACAGGGAGTCGGAAGCGGGGCTTGCTCCGTCCGCTCCCTTGTCGACTTCGAGTATTGCAGTACCTCCGAGCGGTGCACCATCTTTGACCTGTCACAAAAACAACAACAGCAAGCAACGAAAGAAGAGACACCAGTGATGACCTAGTAGCCGAGAGGTGAGAGTATCCATGTAGGTAAATGCGTATCCTAGCAGCAAGGATGGTAATATGCTATGTGCACTTTTTTCCCCGTCCTGTCATTTGCTCAGCGACCTGTGTTCTGTGTGGAATTTTTTCCCTCCGTTTTACTTAAAAAAAAAAAAAAAAAAAAAAAAAAAAAATGATTTTGGTTTAATCACTGTGTGTGTGTGTGACTGTGTGTGTGACTGTGTGTGTGACTGTGTGCGCCCGTCTGTCACTCCAGTGACTTGACTAGTCCTCCAACTGTAGTCACCAACTCATATTACCCCATTTGTTCATTCACTCTTTCCACAAATCCACGAGGCCCTGTGTCTGGCACTGAACCAGTGTTTCTCGACCTTCCCACTGTCCGAAATCAAAACTCTTTGCTTTCTCTTCAATTTACGCACAAGTTTAGTTGCGGCTCGGAGAGTGGACAAGTGGGAGTGAGGAGCGTTACTGAGTTTTTCCACCTACTGCCGAGCGGTGTATGGGAGGTGGAAGTGTTTTGTTTTTTCAGTCCTTGAGTGACAGATTTTCTTTGCGCGACGTGCGCTCGTTTTAGTTTATAGTTTTTTCCCTGCTTTCTCTCGGAGAATGGCAGGGAAGGAGAGCAGGAGTCGGTCCCCAGGGCCGGACTCAAGAATACAGTGCGCTTTGCGTGGAAAGAGGAGGAGGAGGAGGATGACAAGCGACACATTTGGGAGAGCGGTCTTGCTGGGAACGTGAAGCTCAAGGTGCAGAGTCATGCCCTCCAGGGCAATCTGCGATGGAAGCAGCTTTCGGTGTAACCTTTTACACAGAGCTAATGTGCGAGGCAGTGATGGAAGGCGGGTAAGGAGGGAAAGGACAAGAGACCGTGTCTCTTCGTGTAACATGCCTCACAAAGGCAAATTTCAGGAGTGGTGACTGTGCTAAGTTACAACCGCCTTATAGTTCTGTGGCTCTTGCTTCCTCGGCCGATACCCTGCGAGGTGGCGTGGAGGGGAGGAAAATGACTGGAACTCGTTGGGGATCTGGAATGGTCACCGCCAGTTCCAGGTGCTCCTGAGTCCCGATGAAGGAGGAGTAGGCGGGTACCTCCACCCCCCAGCATGGCCTTCGCAGCAGGGGCAGACGGGGGAAGCTTTTATGCGCTCCAGCCGCAGTCTGCAGGGTGCATGGCATACGGGCACGGAGCTACCACCTGCGGGTCCCAGAAATGCGCTCACTGCCAGAGTTGCTGATGAGGGACACAGCCGGGAGCCCCAAGGCGTGCCACGGGTGCGGCAGCAAAGAGCACCTCTACCGGGACTGCCCGGCCGGGCAGCAGTCATGCGGCGGCAGCAGCAAGGAGGACAGGGGATACAGGAGGCGGACGGAGAGAGGCCGGAGAACACGCCCCCAGCAGCACCTGCGACGGCGCCACGGCTCCCCAGCAGGCGCCACCAAGGCCCGGCAGCACCTGGGGTGTCGCCTGAAGCTGCCTACAGGGAGGACTTCTGAAGGCACGGAGGGGCGGCGGCAGAAGAGCAGGCCGGGCAGCCACAGCGGAGGAGCCCACGGAAGCAACAGCCAGGAGGCGGAGAAGCAGGGCGACAAGGCGGGAAACAAGTCTCCCTCGCTGGAGGGGAGGAGGCAGGAGGGCTGATGGGGAGATGCGGCCGGGAGAGAGGCCCAGTGTGGCAGAAGGCAGGAGAGTGGAGAGGCCTGGCCGAGTGCTTGGGGAGCTGTGGCGGGGATGATGGCGGACTGAATGTGCCAACGGAGACGGAAACAGGGCGACCTAGAGGGAGGAAGCAGGTGCCAAAGAAGAGGGCTATAGTGTTGGGCAGGGACACAGTACTAGGGGTGAAGAGAGGACACAGAGGAGGTGAGTCAGGAAAGCCAGGAGGAGTAAAGGGCAGAAGGGGTGGAGATTGCTGGTACCAGTGCAACTGGGGCAGGAGTGTCACCCGGGCTGGTGCCCTAGCACTCAAGGGGAGGAAGCTGGAGGGAAACATTGGAGAACTTTGGGTTTGTCACGAAGGACTTCGGTTTCGCCATGCCGGTAGTGCCGGAGTACACTGGGTCCCCCAAGGCATCTCAGGGGACAAACGGGCTTGTGCCGGGGAGGGGACTGATGTGGGAAGAGCCAAGCAGAGGCCCAGGGCCACAGGGGCCAGGAGAAGGCTTTTGCCGGAAATGACATAAGGGACACTGGGGGTTGGGATGGGGGGTTTGGGATGTTACGGATTGTTGTTGAGGGTGGATGGTTCTTGGGGTGAAGAGAGGGTTTTGGGGTAGGGTTTGGGATGTGCAGGTTGTTGTGATGGGTGTGTGATGGGTTTGCTGTGATGGGGTGAAGGGTGAGAAGTGTCATTAGGAATGTTTTCTGTGTTGTGTGTTTTTGGTTGTAGTAAAGAATGTTTCCAGTTGCCAGAGAAAGGAGTGAAAAGGAAGGCCTTGTAATAGCATCGTTTTTGGTTAGTTATGTAAGTTCTTGGTTTGATTAGAGGTGGGATTGGTGGCGGGATGTGAAGAAAATGATTGTGTGTGTACTGTGATTTGAAGATACAAATAAACCAATTTAATCATCATCTGTTCTTATCAGTTTAATATCGATATGTCCCCATCGGGGGACTATACATCGTCAGGTTTTCAACAGAGTCAGGCGGGCTGCATCAGTCCGCTCCACGCATCGACTCGGTATTGCAGTACCGCCGAGGGCGGTGCACCATCTTTGACCTGTCAAAAACAACAGCAACAACAGAAGGAACACCAGTGGTGACCTAGTAGCCGAGAGAGGTGAGTATCCATGTAGGTAAATGCGTATCCCTGGCAGCAGAGGTTCAAGTAATAATAACATATTGCACTTTTTTCCCGATCCTGTCATTTGCTCAACGACCTGTGTTCTGTGTGGAATTTTTTTCCCTCCGTTTACTTAAAAAAAAATAAAAAAAAAAAATATGATTTTGGTTTAATCACTGTGTGTGTGTGTGACTGTGTGTGACTGTGGCTGCAGCTGTGTGCGCCCAGTCTCTCACTCCAGTGACTGACTAGTCACTCAACTAACTAGTCACCAACTCACTCATGCCCCATTTGTTCATTCACTCACTCACAAATCCCTGAGCCTGTGTCTGGCACTGAGTAGTCATTTGACCCCCTTAGCATATTCAGAATCAGCTCTGCTATCTTTAATTACTTTGGGCAAAACAGTGGCTGGAGTTTGTGGAGGGAGAAAGTGGAGAGAGCGACGCCGGATTCTTTGTTCACCTGTTGTCGTGCGGTGTATAGGGCACAGGTGGAGGATCACGATTTGGGTGTTTTTTCTAGGATTAAGGCTTTTATGCCATTTTTGCTTTGTGTGCGTTTATATTTAGTTTCTCTTTTCTCCTTGTTTATTCCTTTTGTTTTTCGTTTAGGCCTGGTCGTGGCCCTTTCTGGCCGGCGCCATGGCTAGTCCCGAGCGGGGGCCCGGTCAAAGAAGTACGTCCTCAACTTTCGGTGGAAGGAGATGGAGGGTTGCTGGGACCGGGCTGAGTTTTCCAGGAGCATGCTGAGAGGCTCTGAAGCTTACGCCGACTGAGGTCTCAGGCCTATCCGGGGGCGTGGAGTACCGCACTTACGAAGGTGACGTTCACCAAGGAGCGGGAAAAGGATGCAACCTTGAGGAGGATAAGGGATGCGGGCCAGACCAGTCCCTTCAATCTCTTCACCCGTGAAGGATCTTTCACCAGGGTGTGAGAGAGGTGGGTCCGGAGGCGAGGGTCCGGAGGCAAGGGGTGAGCCAGGAGAGGATGAAGACACCTCCGGTTTCAGTGGAGGTGCGTTGGAGGGGATTTGGGCCGGAGCCAGTTTGCAGGTCATGTTGCTGGGGGGCTTTGAAGGCTACCCCAGTGATTGTTAAGTGCCTGCAGGAGAACACATCAAGGCGGGCCTATGAGGTGACATTCTTTAGGGAGGAGGACATGGTGGCAGCTATGAAGAAGGTGGAGGATGCAGGGCAGACCAGGCGTACGACCTATTTAACCTGATTGACATCTCAAGGGGGTTTCCGAGTAATGATGCGAATGTGACTCTAATGGGGATGAGGATGTGCAAAAATTTCTGGAGAGGATACTGCACAGTATTGGAGGGGCCTAGGTACACCAAGGGCCCGTATGGACACAGGCTGACCAGGAGGCAGTTCCGGGTAGTCCTCCATCCGGATCAGCCGGGAAGGACGGCTACCGCCACCTCCGACTTTGTGTGAGATTGGGGGAGAGGAAGGTACAATTTTCTATGCGCGGCAACCCAGTTTCTGCCGCTCGTGCAAGCCCGGGCACAGCATGGGGCACCTGTGAGACGAGGAGGAATGCTATAGGTGTGGGTCGGACCAGCACGGAGTGTGGCCGAGATGTGGCGCCGAAGGCATGCAGGGAGTGTGGTTCAGAGGGCATTTGGTTGCTGCATGCCGAGGCGCAGGAGGACTTATGCGGAGGCTGCAGGAGGAGAGCAGGAGAGGTGAGGCACCGGGGGCGGAGGAGAGGCAGGCAGGGGGCCGGAGCTGAGCCAGGGGAGGAGCCCCAGGAACAGGAGCAGGCAGCAGGGCCCCAGGGAGGGCACCTGCAGGAATAGTGGTGCCCAGGCAAGAGGGACGGAGGTGGAGGAGATGGAGGAGATGGTGGAGACACAGCCGGGAGAGGCCGGCGGAAGGTGTCGGAGATGGAAGTGGCCCTGGCCGGACTCGTGAGTTAGCGGCGGGGATGGTGCCCGCAGAGGCTTCTTGCATCAAAAAAGAGGGCGAATATGGTTGGGAAGAGGACAGCACCGGGCAAGGGGGACATGGAGGGAAGGTGGGTCAGGAGGGGAAAAAAAGGAAAAAAGCCAAGAGGCAGGCGGTGAGTGGAGGGAGATGGGGCAGATGTCCCAGGTGTGTCGACCCGGGGGAGCCAGGCACGGGGGAGTTTGGGTTTTGCCGCCGAAAGCTTTGCCTTTTCAGGAGTGGTGGTTTTCGGCCGGTGGGGCCACAGTGGCGTCCCGAGGACAGAGCTGGCGTTTGCTAGGGGAGGACCCACGACACCCAGAGGTCGGGGCTGGGGCCCCCCAGGTGTGGCGTCGCCCCATCTCCTCCACCCACCGCCTGCCTCTTGGCTTTTTTTTCCTTTTTTTCCCCTCCCAGACCCACCTTCTCCCTCCATGTCCCCCTTGCCCCGGTGCTGTCCTCTTTCCCAACCATATTCGCCCTCTTTTTTGATGCAGTGAAGCTCGAGGGCACCATCCCCGCCGCTAACTCACGCAGTCCGGCCAGGGCCACCTCCATCTCTCCGACACCTTCCGCCGGCCTCTCCCCCGGCTGTGTCTCCTCCACCATCTCCTCCATCTCCTCCACCTCCTCCGTCCCTCTTGCCTGGGGCACCACTATTCCTGCAGGTGCCCCCTCCTGGGGCCCTGCTGCCTGCTCCTGTTCCTGGGGCTCCTCCCTCGCCTTGGGCTCCGCCCCCGCCTGCCTCTCCTCCGCCCCGGTGCCTCACCTCTCCTGCTCTCTCCTCCTGCAGCCTCCGCATAAGTCCTCCTGCGCCTCGGGCATGCAGCAACCAAATGCTCCTCTGAACCACACTCCCTGCATGCCTTCGGCGCCGGACATCTCGCGACCTCGTGCTGGTCCGACCCACACCTATAGCATCTCCTCCTCGTCTCACAGGTGCCCATGCTGTGCCCGCTTCTTTTGCACGAGCGGCAGAAACTGGGTTGCCGCGCATAGAAAATTGTACCTTCCTCTCCCCCAATCTCACACAAAGTCGGGAGGTGGCGGTAGCCGTCCTTCCCGGCTGGATCCGGATGGAGGACCACCCGGAACTGCCTCCTGGCCGTCCAAAATCCATACGGGCCCTTGGTGTACCTAGGCCCCTCCAATACTGTGCAGTATCCCTCCAGAAATTTTTGCACATCCTCATCCCCCACATTAGAGTCGTACATTCGTACCGTCACTTCTCGGAAACCCCCCCTTGAGATGTCAATCAGGTTAAATAGGTCGTACGGCCTGGTCTGCCCTGCATCCTCCACCTTCTTCATAGTTGCCACCATGTCCTCCTCCCTAAAGAATGTCACCTCATAGGCCCGCTCTTTGATGTTCTCCTGCAGGCACTTAACAATCACTGGGGTAGCCTTCAAAGCCCCCAGCAACATGACCCGGGCAAACTGGCTCCGGCTCCAAATCCCCTCCAACGCACCCCTCCACTGAAACCGGAGGGTGTTCTTCATCCTCTTCCTCCCCGGCTCACCCCTTGCCTCCGGACCCCTCGCCTCCGGACCCACCTCTCTCACACTCCTGGGTGAAAGATCCTTCACGGTGAAGAGATTGAAGGGACTGGTCTGGCCCGCATCCCTTATCCTCCTCAAGGTTGCATCCTTTTCCGCCTCCTTGGTGAACGTCACCTCGTAAGTGCGGTACTCCACGCCCCCGGATAGGCCCGAGACCTCAGTCGGCGTAAGCTTCAGAGCCTCCCTCAGCATGCTCCTGGAAAACTCAGCCCGGTCCCAGCAACCCTCCATCTCCCCCTTCCACCGAAAGTTGAGGACGTACTTCTTTGGACCGTCCCCCGCTTCGGGACCAGCCGCCATGGCGCCGGCCAGAAAGGGCCACGCACCAGGCCTAAACGAAAACAAAAAGGAATAAACAAGGAGAAAAGAGAAACTAAATATAAACGCACGTCGCGCAAAGCAAAAATGGCATAAAAGCCCTAATCCTAGAAAAAAACACCCAACCGTGATCCCCTCCACCTGTGCCCCATACACCGCACGACAACAGGTGAACAAAGAATCCGGCGTCGCTCTCCACTTTCTCCCTCCACAAACTCCAGCCACTCTCCGAGCCGCACCAAATTGAAGAGAAAGCAGAGCTTTGATTTCGGACAAAGTGAAGGGGTCGAGAAACACTGGTTCAGTGCCAGACACAGGCCTCGTGGATTTGTGAGTGAGTGAATGAACAAATGGGGCATGAGTGAGTTGGTGACTAGTTAGTTGAGTGACTAGTCAAGTCACTGAGTGAGAGACTGGGCGCACACAGTCACACACACAGTCACACACACACACACACACACACAGTGATTAAACCAAAATCATATTTTTTTTTTTTTTTTTTTTTTTTTTTTTTAAGTAAAACGGAGGGAAAAAATTCCACACAGAACACAGGTCGTTGAGCAAATGACAGGACGGGGAAAAAAAGTGCACACAGTTATTATTATCATCCTCTTGCTGCTAGGGATACGCATTTACCTACATGGATACTCACCTCTCTCGGCTACTAGGTCACCACTGGTGTTCCTTCTTTTCGTTGTTGCTGTTGTTGTTTTTGACAGGTCAAAGATGGTGCACCGTTCTCGGAGGTACTGCAATACCGAGTCGATGCGTGGAGCGGACGGAGCAAGCCCCGCTTCCGACTCCTGTTGGAAAAATCCATTTAATATGTATAGTCCCCCGATGGGGGACATATCAGATATTAAACTGATAAGAACAGATGATTAAATTGGTTTATTTATATTCTCGAAATCACAGTACACACACAATCATTTTCTTCACATCCCGCCACCAATCCCACCTCTAATCAAACCAAGAACTTACATAACCAACCAAAAAAACGCATGCTATTACAAGGCCTTCCTTTTCACTCCTTTCTGGCAACTGGAAACATTCTTTAATAACCCAAAACACACACAGAAAACATTCCCAATGACACCCTCCTTTCCGTCCCACCCCATCACAGCAAACCCATCACACACCCATCACAACAACCCCAGACATCCAAAACCCTACCCCAAAAAACCCCTTCCCTTCACCCAAGAACTATCCACCCTCAACAACAATCCGTAACATCCCAAACCCCCCATCCCAACCCCCAGTGTCCCTTATGTCATTTCCTCGGCAAAAGCCTTCTCCGTCCCCTGTGATGCCCCGGGGGCCTCTGTTTCTGGCTCTTCCCACATCAGGTCTCCTCCCCCGGCACAAGCCCGCTCTGTCCCCTGAGATGCCTTGGGGGACCCAGTACCCGGCACTACCGGCATGGCGAAACCGAAGTCCTTCGTGACAAACCCAAAGTTCTCCAATGTTTCCCCCCCCTCCAGCTTTCCTCCCTTAGTGCCAGGCACCACCCGGGTAGCGACTCCCGTCCCAGTTGCACTGGTACCAGTACCTCCCACCCCCTTCTTTGCCCCTTTACCTCCTCCTCTGGCTTTCCCGACCCCACCCCCTCCCTCTGTGTCCCCCTTCACCCCTATACTAAACCCCTTGCCCAACACTATAGCCCTCTTCTTCTTTGGCACCTCGTTTCCCTCCCCTCTAGGTCGCCCTGTTTCCGTCTCCGTTGCTGTCACACAGTCCGCCATCATCCCCGCCGCCAGCTCCCGCAGCCCGGCCAGGGCCTCCTCCATCTCTCCGCCCATACCAGCCGGCTTCTCTCCCGGCTGCATCTCCTCTATCGCCCCTCCTGCCTCCTCCCCTCCAGCGAGGGAGACTTGCTTCGCCTTGTCGCCCTGCTTCTCTCCGCCTCCCCTCGGCTGTTGCTTCGTGGGCTCCTCCGCTGTGGCCGCCACCTGCCCAGCGCCCTTTTCTGCCGCCCCCTCCGTGCCTTCAGAAGTCCTCCCCGTAGGCGGTGCTTCAGGCGATGACCTTGGTGGTGCTGTTGGGGGGGGCCTTGGTGGCGCCGTCGGGGGAGCCTTCGGTGGCGCCGTCGCAGGTGCTGCTGGGGGCGTGTTCTCCGGCTCTCTCCGTCCGCCTCCTGTATCCCCTGTCCTCCTTGCCGCTGCTGCCGCCGCGTATGACTGCTGCCTGGCCGGGCAGTCCCGGTAGAGGTGCTCTTTGCTGCCGCACCCGTGGCACGCCTTGGGCTCCCGACAGTCCCCCGACTCATGGTCCCCCTGGCAGTAGCGGCATTTCTGGGACCCGCAGGTGGCAGCTCCGTGCCCGTATGCCATGCACCTCCTGCAGAACTGCGGCTGGAGCGCATAAAAAAGCTTCCCCCTGTCTGCCCCCAAGGCGAAATATGCTGGGGGGTGGAGGTACCCGCCTACTCCTCCTTCATCGGACCTCAGGAGCACCTGGAACTGGCGGTGACCATTCCAGATCCCCAACGAGTTCATCATTTTCCTCCCCCCCGACGTCACCTCGCAGTATCGGCCGAGGAAAGCTGCCAGGGCCATATCCGTTACATACGGGTTGTAACTTAGCACAGTCACCACCCTGAAATTTGCCTTTGTGAGGCATGTTACATCAAACAGAGACAACGGTCTCTTGTCCTTTCCCTCCTTTACCCGCTCCATCACTGCCTCGCACATTAGCTCTGTGTAAAAGGTTACATCGAAAGCTGCCTCCATCGCATTGCCCTGGAGGCACATGACCTCCGGCACCTTGAGCTTCAATGCTCCCAGCAAGACCGCTCTCCCAAATGTGTCGCTTGTCATCCTCCCCTCCTCCTCCTCTTTCCACGCAAAGCGCACTGTATTCTTGAGTCCGGCCCTGGGGACCGACCCGTCTCTCCCCTTCCTGCCATTCTCCGAGAGAAAGCAGGAAAAAACTATAACCAAAAAAACGAGCGCACGTCGCGCAAAGAAAATCTGTCACTCAAGGACTGAAAAACAAAACACTTCCACCTACGCCCCATACACCGCTCGGCAGTAGGTGGAAAAACTCAGCAACGCTCCTCACTCCCACTCTGTCCACTCTCCGAGCCGCAACTAAACTTGTGCGTAAATTGAAGAGAAAGCAGAGTTTTGATTTCGGACAAAGTGAAGGGGTCGAGAAACACTGGTTCAGTGCCAGACACAGGCCTCGTGGATTTGTGAGTGAGTGAATGAACAAATGGGGCATGAGTGAGTTGGTGACTAGTTAGTTGAGTGACTAGTCAAGTCACTGAGTGAGAGACTGGGCACACACAGTCACACACAGTCACACAGTCACAGTCACACACAGTGATTAAACCAAAATCATTTTTTTTTTTTTTTTTTTTTTTTTTTTTTTTTTAAGTAAAACGGAGGGAAAAAATTCCACACAGAACACAGGTCGTTGAGCAAATGACAGGACGGGGAAAAAAAGTGCACACAGTTATTATTATCATCATCCTCTTGCTGCTAGGGATACGCATTTACCTACATGGATACTCACCTCTCTCGGCTACTAGGTCACCACTGGTGTTCTTCTTTTCGTTTTGCTGTTGTTGTTTTTGACAGGTCAAAGATGGTGCACCGTTCTCGGAGGTACTGCAATACCGAGTCGATGCGTGGAGCGGACGGAGCAAGCCCCGCTTCCGACTCCCTGTTGGAAAAATCCATTTAATATGTATAGTCCCCCGATGGGGGACATATCAGATATTAAACTGATAAGAACAGATACTACACTTGATCTTAGCCAAAAGGCCGAGAAGCGATAACCCACAAATGGGACCCTGTTGACGCCGGGACCCCGGGGGGCTCCGAGGTGAGCCGCGTGCAACCGACGGAGGTCCGGCATCTAGAGACAATAGTGACGTCCCCCCTGAAAGAGACTTACAGACTTAGACTTACAGACTTAGACTTACAGACTTACAGACAGACAGACAGACAGACAGACAGACAGACAGACAGACATGGTGGCTCATTTCTCTTGTAACAAAATACTAGGGCTCTGCCGGAAGCAAAGCCCATCCAAAAATGAGTTGAACTCATAAGTGTTCCTCTCCACGGAAGTCTTTAGTAAAAGGCGAAAAACTTGTGCGTAAATTGAAGAGAAACCAGAGTTTTGATTTCGGACAAAGTGAAGGGGTCGAGAAACACTGGTTCAGTGCCAGACACAGGCCTCGTGGATTTGTGAGTGAGTGAATGAACAAATGGGGCATGAGTGAGTTGGTGACTAGTTAGTTGAGTGACTAGTCAAGTCACTGAGTGAGAGACTGGGCGCACACAGTCACACACACAGTCACACACACAGTCACACACACACACAGTGATTAAACCAAAATCATTTTTTTTTTTTTTTTTTTTTTTTTTTTTTTTTAAGTAAAACGGAGGGAAAAAATTCCACACAGAACACAGGTCGTTGAGCAAATGACAGGACGGGGAAAAAAAGTGCACACAGTTATTATTATCATCCTCTTGCTGCTAGGGATACGCATTTACCTACATGGATACTCACCTCTCTCGGCTACTAGGTCACCACTGGTGTTCCTTCTTTTCGTTGTTGCTGTTGTTGTTTTTGACAGGTCAAAGATGGTGCACCGTTCTCGGAGGTACTGCAATACCGAGTCGATGCGTGGAGCGGACGGAGCAAGCCCCGCTTCCGACTCCCTGTTGGAAAAATCCATTTAATATGTATAGTCCCCCGATGGGGGACATATCAGATATTAAACTGATAAGAACAGATGATTAAATTGGTTTATTTATATTCTCGAAATCACAGTACACACACAATCATTTTCTTCACATCCCGCCACCAATCCCACCTCTAATCAAACCAAGAACTTACATAACCAACCAAAAAAACGCATGCTATTACAAGGCCTTCCTTTTCACTCCTTTCTGGCAACTGGAAACATTCTTTAATAACCCAAAACACACACAGAAAACATTCCCAATGACACCCTCCTTTCCGTCCCACCCCATCACAGCAAACCCATCACACACCCATCACAACAACCCCAGACATCCAAAACCCTACCCCAAAAAACCCCTTCCCTTCACCCAAGAACTATCCACCCTCAACAACAATCCGTAACATCCCAAACCCCCATCCCAACCCCCAGTGTCCCTTATGTCATTTCCTCGGCAAAAGCCTTCTCCGTCCCCTGTGATGCCCCGGGGCCTCTGTTTCTGGCTCTTCCCACATCAGGTCTCCTCCCCCGGCACAAGCCCGCTCTGTCCCCTGAGATGCCTTGGGGGACCCAGTACCCGGCACTACCGGCATGGCGAAACCGAAGTCCTTCGTGACAAACCCAAAGTTCTCCAATGTTTCCCCCCTCCAGCTTTCCTCCCTTAGTGCCAGGCACCACCCGGGTAGCGACTCCGTCCCAGTTGCACTGGTACCAGTACCTCCCACCCCCTTCTTTGCCCCTTTACCTCCTCCTCTGGCTTTCCCGACCCCACCCCCTCCCTCTGTGTCCCCCTTCACCCCTATACTAAACCCCTTGCCCAACACTATAGCCCTCTTCTTCTTTGGCACCTCGTTTCCCTCCCCTCTAGGTCGCCCTGTTTCCGTCTCCGTTGCTGTCACACAGTCCGCCATCATCCCCGCCGCCAGCTCCGCAGCCCGGCCAGGGCCTCCTCCATCTCTCCGCCCATACCAGCCGGCTTCTCTCCCGGCTGCATCTCCTCTATCGCCCCTCCTGCCTCCTCCCCTCCAGCGAGGGAGACTTGCTTCGCCTTGTCGCCCTGCTTCTCTCCGCCTCCCCTCGGCTGTTGCTTCGTGGGCTCCTCCGCTGTGGCCGCCACCTGCCCAGCGCCCTTTTCTGCCGCCCCCTCCGTGCCTTCAGAAGTCCTCCCCGTAGGCGGTGCTTCAGGCGATGACCTTGGTGGTGCTGTTGGGGGGCCTTGGTGGCGCCGTCGGGGAGCCTTCGGTGGCGCCGTCGCAGGTGCTGCTGGGGGCGTGTTCTCCGGCTCTCTCCGTCCGCCTCCTGTATCCCCTGTCCTCCTTGCCGCTGCTGCCGCCGCGTATGACTGCTGCCTGGCCGGGCAGTCCCGGTAGAGGTGCTCTTTGCTGCCGCACCCGTGGCACGCCTTGGGCTCCCGACAGTCCCCGACTCATGGTCCCCCTGGCAGTAGCGGCATTTCTGGGACCCGCAGGTGGCAGCTCCGTGCCCGTATGCCATGCACCTCCTGCAGAACTGCGGCTGGAGCGCATAAAAAGCTTCCCCCTGTCTGCCCCCAAGGCGAAATATGCTGGGGGTGGAGGTACCCGCCTACTCCTCCTTCATCGGACCTCAGGAGCACCTGGAACTGGCGGTGACCATTCCAGATCCCCAACGAGTTCATCATTTTCCTCCCCCGACGTCACCTCGCAGTATCGGCCGAGGAAAGCTGCCAGGGCCATATCCGTTACATACGGGTTGTAACTTAGCACAGTCACCACCCTGAAATTTGCCTTTGTGAGGCATGTTACATCAAACAGAGACAACGGTCTCTTGTCCTTTCCCTCCTTTACCCGCTCCATCACTGCCTCGCACATTAGCTCTGTGTAAAAGGTTACATCGAAAGCTGCCTCCATCGCATTGCCCTGGAGGCACATGACCTCCGGCACCTTGAGCTTCAATGCTCCCAGCAAGACCGCTCTCCCAAATGTGTCGCTTGTCATCCTCCCCTCCTCCTCCTCTTTCCACGCAAAGCGCACTGTATTCTTGAGTCCGGCCCTGGGGACCGACCCGTCTCCCCTTCCTGCCATTCTCCGAGAGAAAGCAGGAAAAACTATAACAAAAAAAAACGAGCGCACGTCGCGCAAAGAAAATCTGTCACTCAAGGACTGTAAAAAACCACTTCCACCTACGCCCCATACACCGCTCGGCTGTAGGTGGAATACTCAGACTGCTACTCACTCCCACTCTGTCAACTCTCCGAGCCGCAACTAAACTTGTGCGTAAATTGAAGAGAAAGCAGAGTTTTGATTTCGGACAAAGTGAAGGGGTCGAGAAACACTCGTTCAGTGCCAGACACAGGCCTCGTGGATTTGTGAGTGAGTGAATGAACAAATGGGGGCATGAGTGAGTTGGTGACTAGTTAGTTGAGTGACTAGTCAAGTCACCGAGTGAGAGACTGGGCACACACAGTCACACACAGTCACACACAGTCACACACAGTGATTTAACCAAAATCGTTTTTTTTTTTTTTTTTTTTTTTTTTTAAGTAAAACGGAGGGAAAAAATTCCACACAGAACACAGGTCGTTGAGCAAATGACAGGACGGGGAAAAAAGTGCACACAGTTATTATTATCATCATCCTCTTGCTACTAGGGATACGCATTTACCTACATGGATACTCACCTCTCTCGGCTACTAGGTCACCACTTGTGTTCCTTCTTTTCGTTGTTGTTTTTGACAGGTCAAAGATGGTGCACCGTTCTCGGAGGTACTGCAATACCGAGTCGATGCGTGGAGCGGACGGAGCAAGCCCCGCTTCCGACTCCCTGTTGGAAAAATCCATTTAATATGTATAGTCCCCCGATGGGGGACATATCAGATATTAAACTGATAAGAACAGATTGTTAAACGTCTTTATTTCCCTAAAGACACGCTTCACAAACATACAGTGGCCCACACCGGGCACAACTTGGAAAAACAATTCCCACTTCCAAAACTACACAAACAAAAAAACACCTCTTCCCCCAAAACCCTCCCTCTACACCCAAAACAGTCCCACAACCCTTCAAAAACCCCACATACCCCTCCACCCGCACCAAAAAACCACACCCAACACACCAAAAAAACCCCATCCCCACTCAAGTCCTTCCAGTCCTTTCTGTCCCCCCCCCGGCAAATGCCCTCTCCGTCCCTGCAGATGCCTGGGGGGTCCCAACCCCCACCTCTCCTGTCATTGGGTCCACAAAGTCCCTGGAGGTGAAACCCTCCACCCCCTGAGTAGCACCGCCTCCCCCACTCCCCACCACCCTCTTTGCCGCCTTTCCCCCCTCCCCGCAGGACACACCCCCCTCCATGCCCCCACTCACCCCCAGTCCAACCCCCGTGCCGACCCTCGGAATCCTTTTCCTCTTAGGCACCGTTAAGTCCCTCAGCTGCTCTGGCATCCCGCCTGAGAGCTCCCTCAACCCGGCAAGGGCCTCCTCCAGCGCCCCATCAATGGGTCTCTCCTCCTGCGGCGTCTCCTCGACCCGCTCCTCCTCATCTTCCTCCTCCTCCTCCATATCCTCCTCCTCCTCCTCCTCTTCCTCACTCTCATCCTCGTCCTCCTCCTCCTCCATCTCTCCCTCCACGGGCGCCACCTCCTGGGGCTCCTCACCAGCCTGCGCCTGGGGCTCCTCCCTTGCCTGCTCCTGGGGCTCTGTCCCCGCCCGCCTCTCTTCCGCCCCTGGTGCCTCGCCTCTCCCGCCCTCTCCTCCTGCAGCCTCAGCGTAGGTCCTCCTCTGCACCCGGCATGCAGCCACCAAATGCCCCTCTGATCCGCACCTCCTGCAAGTCTTTGGTGCCGGACACCTTGCCACCTCATGCTGGCCCGACCCACACCTGTAGCACTTCCGCCCCGTCTCACAAGCTGCCGTGCTGTGCCCGCTCTTTCGGCACCTGCGGCAGAAGCTCGGTTGCCGCGCATAGAACAGCGTGCCGTTCTTTCCCCCAATCTCACAAAGGGTCGGGAGGTGGCGGTAGCCGTCCTTCCCGGCAGGATCTGGATGGAGGACCACCCGGAACTGCCTCCTAGCCGTCCAATATCCGTATGGGCCCCTGGTGTATTTGGGCCCCTCCACTATTGTGCAGTACCCCTCCAAGAAAACCCGCACCCTCCAGTCTTCCACATTCGAGTCGAACATGCGGACAGTCACCTCCCTGACCCCCCCGCTTGAGAGGTCCATCACGGAAAAAAGCCCGTACGGCCCGGTCAGCCCGGCCTCCTCCACCTTCCTCATTGCCTCCACCATGTCCTCCTCCTTGAAGAAAGTGACTTCATATGCCCTCTCCCTGATATTCTCCTGAAGGCACTTGACTTCCACCGGCGTAGCCTTCAACGCCCCAAGCAACATGACCCGGGCGAACTCGCTTCGGCTCCATATCTCCTCCAAAGCTCCCTTCCACCGGAACCGGAGGGTGTTCTTCATACCCCTCCCCGGCACCCCCCTTGCCTCCGGGCCCTCCGCCTCCGGGCCCTCCGCCTCCGGGCCTTCCGCCTCCGGGCCCCTAGCCTCCGGACCTGCCACTTCCGGACCCGCCGCCTCCGGAGCCGCCGCCTCCTGCCTTGCCGCCTCCGGAGCCGCCGCTTCTAGACCCCCCATTTCAGGCCCCACCACTTCCGGCCTCACCTTTGAAGTGTCCAACACCGTAAACAGGTTGTGTGGTACTGTCTGGCCCGCCTCCCTCACCTTCTTCAAAGTTGCCTCCTTGTCCGCCTCCTTATAGAAGGTGACCTCGTAAAAGAGGCCATCGCTACCCCAAATAGGCTTGAGACCTCCACCGTCGTGAGCTCCAGGGCGTCCATAAGCACGGTCTTCGCAAACCGTGTCTTGCTCCAAACTCCCTCCCGGACATCTTTCCGCTGAAAGCGGAGGGCGTAATCGTTGGTATTGCCCCCCGCTTTTGGGCCAGCAGCCATGGTGCTGGCTCACAAACAACCCCGCACCAGGCCTAAACACAAACTCCCAACACCACTAGGAGAAACTAAAAAGCGCACGTCGCGCCAAAACAAAAAACAAACCCTACACCTAAACCCCCAACCGTGACTCCCTTCACCTGTGCCCCATACACCGCACGACACCAGGTGAAAAACTCTTTCTCAACCCACTCCACTCTGATTCCACACTCCGAGCCGCAACTTGTGCGTAAATTGAAGAGAAAGCAGAGTTTTGATTTCGGACAAAGTGAAGGGGTCGAGAAACACTGGTTCAGTGCCAGACACAGGCCTCGTGGATTTGTGAGTGAGTGAATGAACAAATGGGGCATGAGTGAGTTGGTGACTAGTTAGTTGAGTGACTAGTCAAGTCACTGAGTGAGAGACTGGGCGCACACAGTCACACACACAGTCACACACACACACACACACACAGTGATTAAACCAAAATCATTTTTTTTTTTTTTTTAAGTAAAACGGAGGGAAAAAATTCCACACAGAACACAGGTCGTTGAGCAAATGACAGGACGGGGAAAAAAAGTGCACACAGTTATTATTATCATCCTCTTGCTGCTAGGGATACGCATTTACCTACATGGATACTCACCTCTCTCGGCTACTAGGTCACCACTTGTGTTCCTTCTTTTTTCTGTTGTTGTTTTTGACAGGTCAAAGATGGTGCACCGTTCTCGGAGGTACTGCAATACCGAGTCGATGCGTGGAGCGGACGGAGCAAGCCCCGCTTCCGACTCCCTGTTGGAAAAATCCATTTAATATGTATAGTCCCCGATGGGGACATATCAGATATTAAACTGATAAGAACAGATACTACACTTGATCTTAGCCAAAAGGCCGAGAAGCGATAACCCACAAATGGGACCCTGTTGACGCCGGGACCCCGGGGGGCTCCGAGGTGGGCCGCGTGCGACCGACGGAGGTCCGGCATCTAGAGACAATAGTGACGTCCCCCCTGAAAGAGACTTACAGACTTAGACTTACAGACTTAGACTTACAGACTTACAGACTTACAGACTTACAGACAGACAGACAGACAGACAGACATGGTGGCTCATTTCTCTTGTAACAAAATACTAGGGCTCTGCCGGAAGCAAAGCCCATCCAAAAATGAGTTGAACTCATAAGTGTTCCTCTCCACGGAAGTCTTTAGTAAAAGGCGAAAAACTTGTGCGTAAATTGAAGAGAAAGCAGAGTTTTGATTTCGGACAAAGTGAAGGGGTCGAGAAACACTGGTTCAGTGCCAGACACAGGCCTCGTGGATTTGTGAGTGAGTGAATGAACAAATGGGGCATGAGTGAGTTGGTGACTAGTTAGTTGAGTGACTAGTCAAGTCACTGAGTGAGAGACTGGGCGCACACAGTCACACACACAGTCACACACACAGTCACACACACACACAGTGATTAAACCAAAATTTTTTTTTTTTTTTTTTTTTTTTTTTTTAAGTAAAACGGAGGGAAAAAATTCCACACAGAACACAGGTCGTTGAGCAAATGACAGGACGGGGAAAAAAAGTGCACACAGTTATTATTATCATCCTCTTGCTGCTAGGGATACGCATTTACCTACATGGATACTCACCTCTCTCGGCTACTAGGTCACCACTGGTGTTCCTTCTTTTCGTTGTTGCTGTTGTTGTTTTTGACAGGTCAAAGATGGTGCACCGTTCTCGGAGGTACTGCAATACCGAGTCGATGCGTGGAGCGGACGGAGCAAGCCCCGCTTCCGACTCCCTGTTGGAAAAATCCATTTAATATGTATAGTCCCCCGATGGGGGACATATCAGATATTAAACTGATAAGAACAGATGATGATTAAATTGGTTTATTTATATTCTCGAAATCACAGTACACACACAATCATTTTCTTCACATCCCGCCACCAATCCCACCTCTAATCAAACCAAGAACTTACATAACCAACCAAAAAAAAAAACGCATGCTATTACAAGGCCTTCCTTTTCACTCCTTTCTGGCAACTGGAAACATTCTTTAATAACCCAAAACACACACAGAAAACATTCCCAATGACACCCTCCTTTCCGTCCCACCCCATCACAGCAAACCCATCACACACCCATCACAACAACCCCAGACATCCAAAACCCTACCCCAAAAACCCCTTCCCTTCACCCAAGAACTATCCACCCTCAACAACAATCCGTAACATCCCAAACCCCCCATCCCAACCCCCAGTGTCCCTTATGTCATTTCCTCGGCAAAAGCCTTCTCCGTCCCCTGTGATGCCCCGGGTGGCCTCTGTTTCTGGCTCTTCCCACATCAGGTCTCCTCCCCCGGCACAAGCCCGCTCTGTCCCCTGAGATGCCTTGGGGGACCCAGTACCCGGCACTACCGGCATGGCGAAACCGAAGTCCTTCGTGACAAACCCAAAGTTCTCCAATGTTTCCCCCCTCCAGCTTTCCTCCCTTAGTGCCAGGCACCACCCGGGTAGCGACTCCGTCCCAGTTGCACTGGTACCAGTACCTCCCACCCCCTTCTTTGCCCCTTTACCTCCTCCTCTGGCTTTCCCGACCCCACCCCCTCCCTCTGTGTCCCCCTTCACCCCTATACTAAACCCCTTGCCCAACACTATAGCCCTCTTCTTCTTTGGCACCTCGTTTCCCTCCCCTCTAGGTCGCCCTGTTTCCGTCTCCGTTGCTGTCACACAGTCCGCCATCATCCCCGCCGCCAGCTCCCGCAGCCCGGCCAGGGCCTCCTCCATCTCTCCGCCCATACCAGCCGGCTTCTCTCCCGGCTGCATCTCCTCTATCGCCCCTCCTGCCTCCTCCCCTCCAGCGAGGGAGACTTGCTTCGCCTTGTCGCCCTGCTTCTCTCCGCCTCCCTCGGCTGTTGCTTCGTGGGCTCCTCCGCTGTGGCCGCCACCTGCCCAGCGCCCTTTTCTGCCGCCCCCTCCGTGCCTTCAGAAGTCCTCCCGTAGGCGGTGCTTCAGGCGATGACCTTGGTGGTGCTGTTGGGGGGCCTTGGTGGCGCCGTCGGGGGAGCCTTCGGTGGCGCCGTCGCAGGTGCTGCTGGGGGCGTGTTCTCCGGCTCTCTCCGTCCGCCTCCTGTATCCCCTGTCCTCCTTGCCGCTGCTGCCGCCGCGTATGACTGCTGCCTGGCCGGGCAGTCCCGGTAGAGGTGCTCTTTGCTGCCGCACCCGTGGCACGCCTTGGGCTCCCGACAGTCCCCCGACTCATGGTCCCCCTGGCAGTAGCGGCATTTCTGGGACCCGCAGGTGGCAGCTCCGTGCCCGTATGCCATGCACCTCCTGCAGAACTGCGGCTGGAGCGCATAAAAAGCTTCCCCTGTCTGCCCCCAAGGCGAAATATGCTGGGGGTGGAGGTACCCGCCTACTCCTCCTTCATCGGACCTCAGGAGCACCTGGAACTGGCGGTGACCATTCCAGATCCCCAACGAGTTCATCATTTTCCTCCCCCCCGACGTCACCTCGCAGTATCGGCCGAGGAAAGCTGCCAGGGCCATATCCGTTACATACGGGTTGTAACTTAGCACAGTCACCACCCTGAAATTTGCCTTTGTGAGGCATGTTACATCAAACAGAGACAACGGTCTCTTGTCCTTTCCCTCCTTTACCCGCTCCATCACTGCCTCGCACATTAGCTCTGTGTAAAAGGTTACATCGAAAGCTGCCTCCATCGCATTGCCCTGGAGGCACATGACCTCCGGCACCTTGAGCTTCAATGCTCCCAGCAAGACCGCTCTCCCAAATGTGTCGCTTGTCATCCTCCCCTCCTCCTCTTTCCACGCAAAGCGCACTGTATTCTTGAGTCCGGCCCTGGGGACCGACCCGTCTCCCCTTCCTGCCATTCTCCGAGAGAAAGCAGGAAAAAACTATAACCAAAAAAACGAGCGCACGTCGCGCAAAGAAAATCTGTCACTCAAGGACTGAAAAACAAAACACTTCCACCTACGCCCCATACACCGCTCGGCAGTAGGTGGAAAAACTCAGCAACGCTCCTCACTCCCACTCTGTCCACTCTCCGAGCCGCAACTAAACTTGTGCGTAAATTGAAGAGAAAGCAGAGTTTTGATTTCGGACAAAGTGAAGGGGTCGAGAAACACTCGTTCAGTGCCAGACACAGGCCTCGTGGATTTGTGAGTGAGTGAATGAACAAATGGGGGCATGAGTGAGTTGGTGACTAGTTAGTTGAGTGACTAGTCAAGTCACCGAGTGAGAGACTGGGCACACACAGTCACACACAGTCACACACAGTCACACACAGTGATTTAACCAAAATCGTTTTTTTTTTTTTTTTTTTTTTTTTTTTTTTTTAAGTAAAACGGAGGGAAAAAATTCCACACAGAACACAGGTCGTTGAGCAAATGACAGGACGGGGAAAAAAGTGCACACAGTTATTATTATCATCATCCTCTTGCTACTAGGGATACGCATTTACCTACATGGATACTCACCTCTCTCGGCTACTAGGTCACCACTTGTGTTCCTTCTTTTCGTTGTTGTTTTTGACAGGTCAAAGATGGTGCACCGTTCTCGGAGGTACTGCAATACCGAGTCGATGCGTGGAGCGGACGGAGCAAGCCCCGCTTCCGACTCCCTGTTGGAAAAATCCATTTAATATGTATAGTCCCCCGATGGGGGACATATCAGATATTAAACTGATAAGAACAGATACTACACTTGATCTTAGCCAAAAGGCCGAGAAGCGATAACCCACAAATGGGACCCTGTTGACGCCGGGACCCCGGGGGGCTCCGAGGTGGGCCGCGTGCGACCGACGGAGGTCCGGCATCTAGAGACAATAGTGACGTCCCCCCTGAAAGAGACTTACAGACTTAGACTTACAGACTTAGACTTACAGACTTACAGACTTACAGACTTACAGACAGACAGACAGACAGACAGACATGGTGGCTCATTTCTCTTGTAACAAAATACTAGGGCTCTGCCGGAAGCAAAGCCCATCCAAAAATGAGTTGAACTCATAAGTGTTCCTCTCCACGGAAGTCTTTAGTAAAAGGCGAAAAACTTGTGCGTAAATTGAAGAGAAAGCAGAGTTTTGATTTCGGACAAAGTGAAGGGGTCGAGAAACACTGGTTCAGTGCCAGACACAGGCCTCGTGGATTTGTGAGTGAGTGAATGAACAAATGGGGCATGAGTGAGTTGGTGACTAGTTAGTTGAGTGACTAGTCAAGTCACTGAGTGAGAGACTGGGCGCACACAGTCACACACACAGTCACACACACAGTCACACACACACACAGTGATTAAACCAAAATCATTTTTTTTTTTTTTTTTTTTTTTTTTTTTTTTTTTTTTTAAGTAAAACGGAGGGAAAAAATTCCACACAGAACACAGGTCGTTGAGCAAATGACAGGACGGGGAAAAAAAGTGCACACAGTTATTATTATCATCCTCTTGCTGCTAGGGATACGCATTTACCTACATGGATACTCACCTCTCTCGGCTACTAGGTCACCACTGGTGTTCCTTCTTTTCGTTGTTGCTGTTGTTGTTTTTGACAGGTCAAAGATGGTGCACCGTTCTCGGAGGTACTGCAATACCGAGTCGATGCGTGGAGCGGACGGAGCAAGCCCCGCTTCCGACTCCCTGTTGGAAAAATCCATTTAATATGTATAGTCCCCCGATGGGGGACATATCAGATATTAAACTGATAAGAACAGATGATGATTAAATTGGTTTATTTATATTCTCGAAATCACAGTACACACACAATCATTTTCTTCACATCCCGCCACCAATCCCACCTCTAATCAAACCAAGAACTTACATAACCAACCAAAAAAACGCATGCTATTACAAGGCCTTCCTTTTCACTCCTTTCTGGCAACTGGAAACATTCTTTAATAACCCAAAACACACACAGAAAACATTCCCAATGACACCCTCCTTTCCGTCCCACCCCATCACAGCAAACCCATCACACACCCATCACAACAACCCCAGACATCCAAAACCCTACCCCAAAAAACCCCTTCCCTTCACCCAAGAACTATCCACCCTCAACAACAATCCGTAACATCCCAAACCCCCCATCCCAACCCCCAGTGTCCCTTATGTCATTTCCTCGGCAAAAGCCTTCTCCGTCCCCTGTGATGCCCCGGGGCCTCTGTTTCTGGCTCTTCCCACATCAGGTCTCCTCCCCCGGCACAAGCCCGCTCTGTCCCCTGAGATGCCTTGGGGGACCCAGTACCCGGCACTACCGGCATGGCGAAACCGAAGTCCTTCGTGACAAACCCAAAGTTCTCCAATGTTTCCCTCCAGCTTTCCTCCCTTAGTGCCAGGCACCACCCGGGTAGCGACTCCGTCCCAGTTGCACTGGTACCAGTACCTCCCACCCCCTTCTTTGCCCCTTTACCTCCTCCTCTGGCTTTCCCGACCCCACCCCCTCCCTCTGTGTCCCCCTTCACCCCTATACTAAACCCCTTGCCCAACACTATAGCCCTCTTCTTCTTTGGCACCTCGTTTCCCTCCCCTCTAGGTCGCCCTGTTTCCGTCTCCGTTGCTGTCACACAGTCCGCCATCATCCCCGCCGCCAGCTCCCGCAGCCCGGCCAGGGCCTCCTCCATCTCTCCGCCCATACCAGCCGGCTTCTCTCCCGGCTGCATCTCCTCTATCGCCCCTCCTGCCTCCTCCCCTCCAGCGAGGGAGACTTGCTTCGCCTTGTCGCCCTGCTTCTCTCCGCCTCCCCTCGGCTGTTGCTTCGTGGGCTCCTCCGCTGTGGCCGCCACCTGCCCAGCGCCCTTTTCTGCCGCCCCCTCCGTGCCTTCAGAAGTCCTCCCCGTAGGCGGTGCTTCAGGCGATGACCTTGGTGGTGCTGTTGGGGGGGGCCTTGGTGGCGCCGTCGGGGGAGCCTTCGGTGGCGCCGTCGCAGGTGCTGCTGGGGGCGTGTTCTCCGGCTCTCTCCGTCCGCCTCCTGTATCCCCTGTCCTCCTTGCCGCTGCTGCCGCCGCGTATGACTGCTGCCTGGCCGGGCAGTCCCGGTAGAGGTGCTCTTTGCTGCCGCACCCGTGGCACGCCTTGGGCTCCCGACAGTCCCCCGACTCATGGTCCCCCTGGCAGTAGCGGCATTTCTGGGACCCGCAGGTGGCAGCTCCGTGCCCGTATGCCATGCACCTCCTGCAGAACTGCGGCTGGAGCGCATAAAAAAGCTTCCCCCTGTCTGCCCCCAAGGCGAAATATGCTGGGGGTGGAGGTACCCGCCTACTCCTCCTTCATCGGACCTCAGGAGCACCTGGAACTGGCGGTGACCATTCCAGATCCCCAACGAGTTCATCATTTTCCTCCCCCCCGACGTCACCTCGCAGTATCGGCCGAGGAAAGCTGCCAGGGCCATATCCGTTACATACGGGTTGTAACTTAGCACAGTCACCACCCTGAAATTTGCCTTTGTGAGGCATGTTACATCAAACAGAGACAACGGTCTCTTGTCCTTTCCCTCCTTTACCCGCTCCATCACTGCCTCGCACATTAGCTCTGTGTAAAAGGTTACATCGAAAGCTGCCTCCATCGCATTGCCCTGGAGGCACATGACCTCCGGCACCTTGAGCTTCAATGCTCCCAGCAAGACCGCTCTCCCAAATGTGTCGCTTGTCATCCTCCCCCCTCCTCCTCTTTCCACGCAAAGCGCACTGTATTCTTGAGTCCGGCCCTGGGGACCGACCCGTCTCCCCTTCCTGCCATTCTCCGAGAGAAAGCAGGAAAAACTATAACCAAAAAAAACGAGCGCACGTCGCGCAAAGAAAATCTGTCACTCAAGGACTGAAAAACAAAACACTTCCACCTACGCCCCATACACCGCTCGGCAGTAGGTGGAAAAACTCAGCAACGCTCCTCACTCCCACTCTGTCCACTCTCCGAGCCGCAACTAAACTTGTGCGTAAATTGAAGAGAAAGCAGAGTTTTGATTTCGGACAAAGTGAAGGGGTCGAGAAACACTGGTTCAGTGCCAGACACAGGCCTCGTGGATTTGTGAGTGAGTGAATGAACAAATGGGGCATGAGTGAGTTGGTGACTAGTTAGTTGAGTGACTAGTCAAGTCACCGAGTGAGAGACTGGGCACACACAGTCACACACAGTCACACACAGTCACACACAGTGATTTAACCAAAATCGTTTTTTTTTTTTTTTTTTTTTTTTTTTTTTTTTAAGTAAAACGGAGGGAAAAAATTCCACACAGAACACAGGTCGTTGAGCAAATGACAGGACGGGGGAAAAAGTGCACACAGTTATTATTATCATCATCCTCTTGCTACTAGGGATACGCATTTACCTACATGGATACTCACCTCTCTCGGCTACTAGGTCACCACTTGTGTTCCTTCTTTTCGTTGTTGTTTTTGACAGGTCAAAGATGGTGCACCGTTCTCGGAGGTACTGCAATACCGAGTCGATGCGTGGAGCGGACGGAGCAAGCCCCGCTTCCGACTCCCTGTTGGAAAAATCCATTTAATATGTATAGTCC
>CM055755.1:13414297-13429846 GCA_029465975.1 Dallia pectoralis
GGAGGTGGAGGGTCCGGAAGTGGCGGACCAGGAAGTGGAGGGTCCGGAAGTGGAGGGTCCTGAAGGGGAGCGTCCGGAAGCGGCGGGACCGGAAGGGGCAGGCCCGGGAGGCGAGGGGCCCGGAGGCGAGGGGCCCGGAGGCAAGGGGCCCGGAGGCAAGGGGCCCGGAGGCAAGGGGCCCGGAGGCGGGGAGGAGGATGAAAACACCCTCCGGTTCCAGTGGCGGGGAAGAGGAGCGGAAGAGGAGCCATGGGACCGGGATCAATTGCCAGGGACATGCTCCTGGGGGCGTTGAAAACCGGACCCAGCGTGGTGAAGTGCCTACAGGGGGTTTCTGGAGTCGTCTTTTGACGTGACCTTTTTGCGGAGGCAAAAATGGACGAGGTGCTGAGGAGGATAGAGGAGGCGGGGACGACGAGGCCGTATGGACTTTTTCAGGTGACGGACATGTCAAGGGGGGCTTTAGGGTCCTGACCATTCACATGAAAAAAACGATTTTGGTTAAATCACTGTGTGTGTCTGTGTGTGACTGTGTGTGACTGTGTGTGACTGTGTGTGCCCAGTCTCTCACTCGGTGACTTGACTAGTCACTCAACTAACTAGTCACCAACTCACTCATGCCCCCATTTGTTCATTCACTCACTCACAAATCCACGAGGCCTGTGTCTGGCACTGAACGAGTGTTTCTCGACCCCTTCACTTTGTCCGAAATCAAAACTCTGCTTTCTCTTCAATTTACGCACAAGTTGCGGCTCGAAGTGGAATCAGAGTGGAGTGGGTTGACGAAAGAGTTTTTCACCTGGTGTCGTGCGGTGTATGGGGCACAGGTGAAGGGAGTCACGGTTGGGGGTTTAGGTGTAGGGTTTGGTTTTTTTTTTTGCGCGACGTGCGCTTTTAGTTTCTCCTTTTTGTTGTTGGGAGTTTTTTGGTTAGGCCTGGTGCGGGGCTTTGTGTGGCCGGCACCATGGCGGCTGGCCCGAAGGCGGATGTCTGCAAGGATTTCGGCCTTCTGTTCATGCTGAAGGGAGAGCAGGAGGAAGTTTGGGGCCTCCCGATATTTACGAGGAGAGTGGTGGTGGAGGCTCTGAGGCTCACGGCCGAGGAGGTCTCGCACCTAAATCGGAGCGACACCAGATGCCACTTCGAGGTGACGTTCCACCGCGAGGCGGACAAGACGGAGACGTGGAGGAAGGTGAGGGAGGCGGGCCAGACATTCCCGCTGGGCCTCTTCAGGGTGGTGGACGTCTCTAAGGAGAGGCCGGAGATGGAGGGTCCGGAAGTCGCGGCCCAGGAAGTGGCGGGTCCGGAGGTGGAGGGTCCGGAAGTGGCGGGCCAGGAAGTGGAGGGTCCGGAAGTGGAGGGTCCTGAAGGGGAGCGTCCGGAAGCGGCGGGACCGGAAGGGGCAGGCCCGGAGGCGAGGGGCCCGGAGGCGAGGGGCCCGGAGGCGAGGGGCCCGGAGGCGAGGGGCCCGGAGGCAAGGGGCCCGGAGGCAAGGGGCCCGGAGGCGGGGAGGAGGATGAAAAACACCCTCCGGTTCCAGTGGCGGGGAAGAGGAGCGGAAGAGGAGCCATGGGACCGGGATCAATTCGCCAGGGACATGCTCCTGGGGGCGTTGAAAACCGGACCCAGCGTGGTGAAGTGCCTACAGGGGGGGTTTCTGGAGTCGTCTTTTGACGTGACCTTTTTTGCGGAGGCAAAAATGGACGAGGTGCTGAGGAGGATAGAGGAGGCGGGGACGACGAGGCCGTATGGACTTTTTCAGGTGACGGACATGTCAAGGGGGGGCTTTAGGGTCCTGACCATTCACATGTACGACCCGGAGGTTGAGGACGGCACGGTGAAGGGGTTCCTGGCTGGATGGTGTAGAGTGGGTGCGGGACCCAGGTACATCAGGGACAAGTACGGGTTTTGGACAGGGAGGAGGCAGTATCAGGTGGGCCTGCTGCCGGACCCTGAGGGGAAGGACGGGTACCGGCACTTGCCGGCGATGTTCGCCATTGGGGAGGTGAGGGGGACCCTCTATTATGCACGTCAGCCTGAGTTTTGCAGGCGGTGCATGAGAAGTGGGCACAGGGCGGCAGCGTGTGAGGGTCGCCGCTGCCATAGGTGTGGGTCGGACAAGCACCTAGCCAACAGCTGTCCGGCCCCAAAAAAGTGCCATGAGTGCGGTGCGACAGGGCACCTTGTGCGGGAGTGCCCGAGAAGGAGGCGGTCCTACGCAGAGGCCGCTGGTGGAGAGGGGGCGAGAGGCAGGAGTGGGAGACAAGGGGGGCCGGAGCCCCAAGAGCAAGCGGGGGAGGAGCCCCAGGAGCAAGCGGGGGAGCCCCAGGAGCAGGCGGGGGAGGAGCCCCAGGAGCCAGCGGGGAGGGAGCCCCAGGCGCAAGCTGGTGAGGAGCCCCGGGAGGTGGCGCCCGTGGAGGGAGAGATGGAGGAGGACGAGGATGAGAGTGAGAGTGAGGAAGAGGAGGATATGGAAGAGGAGGAGGAGGAGGAGGAAGATGGAGAGGAGGAGGAGGAGGAGGAAGATGAGGAGGAGCGGGTCGAGGAGACGCCGCAGGAGGAGAGACCCATTGAGGGGGCTCTGGAGGAGGCCCTTGCGGGGCTGAGGGAGCTCACAGGCGGGATGCCAGTAGAGCAGAGGGACGTGACGGTGCCAAAAAGGAAGAGGGTTCCGAGGGTCGGCACGGGGGTTGGACTGGGGGTGAGGGGGGGCATGGAGGGGGGTGTGTCCTGCGGGGAGGGGGGAAAGGCGGCAAAGAGGGTGGTGGGGAGTGGGGGAGGCGGTACTACTCAGGGGGTGGAGGGTTTCACCTCCAGGGACTTTGTGGACCCAATGACAGGAGAGGTGGGGGTTGGGACCCCCCAGGCATCTGCAGGGACGGAGAGGGCATTTGCCGGGGGGGGGACAGGAGGGACATGAGGGACTTGGGTGGGGATGGGGTTTTTTTTGGTGTGTTTGGGTGGTTTTGCTGTTGGTGAAGGGGTATGTGGGGTTTTGAAGGGTGTTGGGGCTGTTTTGGGTGTGGGGAGTAGGGGTTGGGGGAAGAGGTGGTGTATTTGGGAGTGTGTGATGTGGGTGTTTTTGTGTGCTGGTGGTGTCTATGTAGTGCCCGGTGTGGGCCACTGTATGGTTCTGTGAATGTCTTTACGGGAATAAAGACCTTTAACAATCTGTTCTTATCAGTTTAATATCTGATATGTCCCCCATCGGGGGACTATACATATTAAATGGATTTTTCCAACAGGGAGTCGGAAGCGGGGCTTGCTCCGTCCGCTCCACGCATCGACTCGGTATTGCAGTACCTCCGAGAACGGTGCACCATCTTTGACCTGTCAAAAACAACAACGAAAAGAAGGAACACAAGTGGTGACCTAGTAGCCGAGAGAGGTGAGTATCCATGTAGGTAAATGCGTATCCCTAGTAGCAAGAGGATGATGATAATAATAACTGTGTGCACTTTTTTCCCCGTCCTGTCATTTGCTCAACGACCTGTGTTCTGTGTGGAATTTTTTCCCTCCGTTTTACTTAAAAAAAAAAAAAAAAAAAAAAAAAAAAAAAAAAAACGATTTTGGTTAAATCACTGTGTGTGTCTGTGTGTGTGTGACTGTGTGTGACTGTGTGTGCCCAGTCTCTCACTCGGTGACTTGACTAGTCACTCAACTAACTAGTCACCAACTCACTCATGCCCCCATTTGTTCATTCACTCACTCACAAATCCACGAGGCCTGTGTCTGGCACTGAACGAGTGTTTCTCGACCCCTTCACTTTGTCCGAAATCAAAACTCTGCTTTCTCTTCAATTTACGCACAAGTTTTTCGCCTTTTACTAAAGACTTCCGTGGAGAGGAACACTAATGAGTTCAACTCATTTTTGGATGGGCTTTGCTTCCGGCAGAGCCCTAGTATTTTGTTACAAGAGAAATGAGCCACCATGTCTGTCTGTCTGTCTGTCTGTCTGTCTGTCTGTCTGTCTGTCTAAGTCTCTAAGTCTGTAAGTCTCTTTCAGGGGGGACGTCACTATTGTCTCTAGATGCCGGACCTCCGTCGGTCGCACGCGGCCCACCTCGGAGCCCCCCGGGGTCCCGGCGTCAACAGGGTCCCATTTGTGGGTTATCGCTTCTCGGCCTTTTGGCTAAGATCAAGTGTAGTATCTGTTCTTATCAGTTTAATATCTGATATGTCCCCCATCGGGGGACTATACATATTAAATGGATTTTTCCAACAGGGAGTCGGAAGCGGGGCTTGCTCCGTCCGCTCCACGCATCGACTCGGTATTGCAGTACCTCCGAGAACGGTGCACCATCTTTGACCTGTCAAAAACAACAACGAAAAGAAGGAACACAAGTGGTGACCTAGTAGCCGAGAGAGGTGAGTATCCATGTAGGTAAATGCGTATCCCTAGTAGCAAGAGGATGATGATAATAATAACTGTGTGCACTTTTTTCCCCGTCCTGTCATTTGCTCAACGACCTGTGTTCTGTGTGGAATTTTTTCCCTCCGTTTTACTTAAAAAAAAAAAAAAAAAAAAAAAACGATTTTGGTTAAATCATTTTGTTGTCACTGTGTGTGACTGTGTGTGACTGTGTGTGACTGTGTGTGACTGTGTGTGCCCAGTCTCTCACTCGGTGACTTGACTAGTCACTCAACTAACTAGTCACCAACTCACTCATGCCCCCATTTGTTCATTCACTCACTCACAAATCCACGAGGCCTGTGTCTGGCACTGAACGAGTGTTTCTCGACCCCTTCACTTTGTCCGAAATCAAAACTCTGCTTTCTCTTCAATTTACGCACAAGTTGCGGCTCGAAGTGGAATCAGAGTGGAGTGGGTTGACGAAAGAGTTTTTCACCTGGTGTCGTGCGGTGTATGGGGCACAGGTGAAGGGAGTCACGGTTGGGGGTTTAGGTGTAGGGTTTGGTTTTTTTGTTTTTGCGCGACGTGCGCTTTTAGTTTCTCCTTTTTGTTGTTGGGAGTTTTTTGGTTAGGCCTGGTGCGGGGCTTTGTGTGGCCGGCACCATGGCGGCTGGCCCGAAGGCGGGGGTGTCTGCAAGGATTTCGGCCTTCTGTTCATGCTGAAGGGAGAGCAGGAGGAAGTTTGGGGCCTCCCGATATTTACGAGGAGAGTGGTGGTGGAGGCTCTGAGGCTCACGGCCGAGGAGGTCTCGCACCTAAATCGGAGCGACACCAGATGCCACTTCGAGGTGACGTTCCACCGCGAGGCGGACAAGAGGGAGACGTGGAGGAAGGTGAGGGAGGCGGGCCAGACATTCCCGCTGGGCCTCTTCAGGGTGGTGGACGTCTCTAAGGAGAGGCCGGAGATGGAGGGTCCGGAAGTCGCGGCCCAGGAAGTGGCGGGTCCGGAGGTGGAGGGTCCGGAAGTGGCGGGCCAGGAAGTGGAGGGTCCGGAAGTGGAGGGTCCTGAAGGGGAGCGTCCGGAAGCGGCGGGACCGGAAGGGGCAGGCCCGGAGGCGAGGGGGAGGCGAGGGGCCCGGAGGCGAGGGGCCCGGAGGCAAAAGGCCCGGGCCCGGAGGCAAGGGGCCCGGAGGCAAGGGGCCCGGAGGCGGGGAGGAGGATGAAAACACCCTCCGGTTCCAGTGGCGGGGAAGAGGAGCGGAAGAGGAGCCATGGGACCGGGATCAATTCGCCAGGGACATGCTCCTGGGGGCGTTGAAAACCGGACCCAGCGTGGTGAAGTGCCTACAGGGGGTTTCTGGAGTCGTATTTGAGGTGACCTTTTTCGGAGGCAAAAATGGACGAGGTGCTGAGGAGGATAGAGGAGGCGGGGCAGACGAGGCCGTATGGACTTTTTCAGGTGACGGACATGTCAAGGGGGGGGTCTTTAGGGTCCTGACCATTCACATGTACGACCCGGAGGTTGAGGACGGCACGGTGAAGGGGTTCCTGGCTGGATGGTGTAGAGTGGGTGCGGGACCCAGGTACATCAGGGACAAGTACGGGTTTTGGACAGGGAGGAGGCAGTATCAGGTGGGCCTGCTGCCGGACCCTGAGGGGAAGGACGGGTACCGCCACTTGCCGGCGATGTTCGCCATTGGGGAGGTGAGGGGGACCCTCTATTATGCACGTCAGCCTGAGTTTTGCAGGCGGTGCATGAGAAGTGGGCACAGGGCGGCAGCGTGTGAGGGGAGGAGCCGCTGCCATAGGTGTGGGTCGGACAAGCACCTAGCCAACAGCTGTCCGGCCCCAAAAACGTGCCATGAGTGCGGTGCGACAGGGCACCTTGTGGCGGGAGTGCCCGAGAAGGAGGCGGTCCTACGCAGAGGCCGCTGGTGGAGAGGGGGCGAGAGGCAGGAGGGGGAGACAAGGGGGCCGGAGCCCCAAGAGCAAGCGGGGGAGGAGCCCCAGGAGCAAGCGGGGAGCCCCAGGAGCAGGCGGGGGAGGAGCCCCAGGAGCCAGCGGGAGGGAGCCCCAGGCGCAAGCTGGTGAGGAGCCCCGGGAGGTGGCGCCCGTGGAGGGAGAGAGGAGGAGGAGAGTGAGGAAGAGGAGGAGGAGAGGAGAGGAGGAGGAGGAGGATATGGAAGGAGAGGAGGAGGAGGAGGAAGATGAGGAGGGAGGAAGATGAGGAGGAGCGGGTCGGGAGACGCCGCAGGAGGAGAGACCCATTGAGGGGGCTCTGGAGGAGGCCCTTGCGGGGCTGAGGGAGCTCACAGGCGGGATGCCAGTAGAGCAGAGGGACGTGACGGTGCCAAAAGGAAGAGGGTTCCGAGGGGTCGGCACGGGGTTGGACTGGGGGTGAGGGGGGCATGGAGGGGGTGTGTCCTGCGGGGGAGGGGGAAAGGCGGCAAAGAGGGTGGTGGGGAGTGGGGAGGCGGTACTACTCAGGGGGTGGAGGGTTTCACCTCCAGGGACTTTGTGGACCCAATGACAGGAGAGGTGGGGGTTGGGACCCCCAGGCATCTGCAGGGACGGAGAGGGCATTTGCCGGGGGGGACAGGAGGGACATGAGGGACTTGGGTGGGGATGGGGTTTTTTTTGTTTTTGGGTGGTTTGGGGGTTTTTGCTGTTGGTGAAGGGGTATGTGGGGTTTTGAAGGGTGTTGGGGCTGTTTTGGGTGTGGGGAGTAGGGGTTGGGGGAAGAGGTGGTGTATTTGGGAGTGTGGATGTGGGTGTTTTTGTGTGCTGGTGGTGTCTATGTAGTGCCCGGTGTGGGCCACTGTATGGTTCTGTGAATGTCTTTACGGGAATAAAGACCTTTAACAATCTGTTCTTATCAGTTTAATATCTGATATGTCCCCCATCGGGGGACTATACATATTAAATGGATTTTTCCAACAGGGAGTCGGAAGCGGGGCTTGCTCCGTCCGCTCCACGCATCGACTCGGTATTGCAGTACCTCCGAGAACGGTGCACCATCTTTGACCTGTCAAAAACAACAACGAAAAGAAGGAACACAAGTGGTGACCTAGTAGCCGAGAGAGGTGAGTATCCATGTAGGTAAATGCGTATCCCTAGTAGCAAGAGGATGATGATAATAATAACTGTGTGCACTTTTTTCCCCGTCCTGTCATTTGCTCAACGACCTGTGTTCTGTGTGGAATTTTTTCCTCCGTTTTACTTAAAAAAAAAAAAAAAAAAAAAAAAAAAAAAAAAAAAACGATTTTGGTTAAATCACTGTGTGTGTCTGTGTGTGACTGTGTGTGACTGTGTGTGACTGTGTGTGACTGTGCCCAGTCTCTCACTCGGTGACTTGACTAGTCACTCAACTAACTAGTCACCAACTCACTCATGCCCCCATTTGTTCATTCACTCACTCACAAATCCACGAGGCCTGTGTCTGGCACTGAACGAGTGTTTCTCGACCCCTTCACTTTGTCCGAAATCAAAACTCTGCTTTCTCTTCAATTTACGCACAAGTTTTTCGCCTTTTACTAAAGACTTCCGTGGAGAGGAACACTAATGAGTTCAACTCATTTTTGGATGGGCTTTGCTTCCGGCAGAGCCCTAGTATTTTGTTACAAGAGAAATGAGCCACCATGTCTGTCTGTCTGTCTGTCTGTGCTGTCTGTAAGTCTGTAAGTCTGTAAGTCTGTAAGTCTCTTTCTAAGTCTGTAAGTCTCTTTCAGGGGGACGTCACTATTGTCTCTAGATGCCGGACCTCCGTCGGTCGCACGCGCCCACCTCGGAGCCCCCCGGGGTCCCGGCGTCAACAGGGTCCCATTTGTGGGTTATCGCTTCTCGGCCTTTTGGCTAAGATCAAGTGTAGTATCTGTTCTTATCAGTTTAATATCTGATATGTCCCCCATCGGGGGACTATACATATTAAATGGATTTTTCCAACAGGGAGTCGGAAGCGGGGCTTGCTCCGTCCGCTCCACGCATCGACTCGGTATTGCAGTACCTCCGAGAACGGTGCACCATCTTTGACCTGTCAAAAACAACAACGAAAAGAAGGAACACAAGTGGTGACCTAGTAGCCGAGAGAGGTGAGTATCCATGTAGGTAAATGCGTATCCCTAGTAGCAAGAGGATGATGATAATAATAACTGTGTGCACTTTTTTCCCCGTCCTGTCATTTGCTCAACGACCTGTGTTCTGTGTGGAATTTTTTCCCTCCGTTTTACTTAAAAAAAAAAAAAAAAAAAAAAAAAAAACGATTTTGGTTAAATCACTGTGTGTGTCTGTGTGTGACTGTGTGTGACTGTGTGTGACTGTGTGTGCCCAGTCTCTCACTCGGTGACTTGACTAGTCACTCAACTAACTAGTCACCAACTCACTCATGCCCCCATTTGTTCATTCACTCACTCACAAATCCACGAGGCCTGTGTCTGGCACTGAACGAGTGTTTCTCGACCCCTTCACTTTGTCCGAAATCAAAACTCTGCTTTCTCTTCAATTTACGCACAAGTTGCGGCTCGGAGAGTGGACAGAGTGGGAGCGAGTTGGTTGGGATTTTTCACCTGGAGTCGTGTTTTTTGGGGCACCTGGAAAAAGTGGGTCTTCTTTGGGGTTTTTTGGCTTGGTGTTTTGATTTACGGGGCAAATTTCAGGAGGAACCGTGGGGCCGGGAGCAGTTTGCCCGCCTTGTGCTCCTGGGGAATCTGAAGGCAGGGCCAAATGAGGTCTTGTGCCTTCAGGACAACATGAAGGACCACTCCTTTGATGTCACCTTCTTCAAGGAGACAAGGAAGGATGAGGTGGTCAGGAAGATTGAGGAGGCTGGTGCTGAGAGGCCTTTGGGGATGTTCAACGTGACAGACCTGTCAAGGGGCGGTTTCCGCATAATAACGGTCCACATGTACAACGCCAACGTGACCGAGATTGAGGTGAAGGGTTTTCTGGAGCGATGGTGTACGGTGAAGGCGGGGCCGCGCCTTCTCAGGGACCTGTACGGGTACTGGACGGGCCATCAGCAGTACCAGACGGTCCTACAGCCCGAACCAGGGGGCAAGGACGGCTACCGGCACCTACCGGCAATGTTCGCCATAGGGATGGAGAGGGGTACTCTCTACTATCCCCGACAGCCAGAGTTCTGCAGGAGATGTATGAAGATCGGCCACGTCGCGGCGACATGTAACCAGCGCCGGTGCCGGAGGTGTGGGTCGGACCAGCATGACACCAACGGCTGTCCGACCCCGAAAACGTGTCATGAGTGTGGTGCAACAGGGCACTTGGTTCGGGATTGCCCAAAGAGGAGGCGCTCGTATGCCGAGGCGGCGGGAGAAGCGGCAACGGAGAATGAGGAGAGGGCCGGCCCATCTACGAAAAGACCCGCAGAAGGTGACGGAGGCACAATGGCAGGCTCGTCCGGGGAGGAGGGCGAAGGTGGCCCAGCGGAGGACGCAGCCATGGAGGAGGGCGAAAGAGGCCAGGAGCAGGTCTGGAAAGTGGTGAAGAGGCGAAAGGGGAAAAGAAGCCAGGAGGCAGGAAAAGCCCCAGAGGAGGAAAAGGTGGCCGGGTCAAGGGAGACGGAAGGCACGGGTGAAGAAGAAGGTGTTGGCACGTCAAGGGAGACGGAAGGAAAAGGAAAAGGAAAAGGAAAAGGAAAGGGAAAAGCGCCCAAAGTGGTGCCTGTGGCAAAGGTGCCGGAAAAGGAGGTGGAGGAGGTTGTGGAGGTGGTGGCGGATACCCCGCCGGAGGAAAGGCCGCTGTCGATGGGGGTGTTTGAGGAGGCCCTTGTTGGACTGAGGGAGCTGTCGGAGGGGCTGTCTGGGGGCTGGTTGGGGTATCGGTTTCCTCTCCTGTTGCGGCCTCGGGCGGATTGCTCCCGCCTGGGCAGCAGGGCGATCCAATGGGGTCATTGGACACTGGAAGAAAGAGGTCCAAAATTGACGGTGGAAGGGTGAGTCCAGAAACTGTGGCGGGGGTGAAAGGTCTGCAAAAAGAGTGTCGGAGATTGGGGCCCTCGGAGCCGGTGCAGACGTGCCCTTTTCTGACTCTGGGGGTGAGGATGTTGTGGGGCTGTCAGTCAGGGACTTTGAGGAGTCTATGTCGGGTGGGGGGAGTTGTCGTTGGTGGCCGTTGGCGTCCACAGGGACGGAGCGGGCGATGGCCGACGATGACGGGATGGAATAGGGTTGTGCTGGGTAGTGTGTGTGGGTTTTCTTTTTTTCAATGGGGGCTACACTGTAATGACTGTAAATGTGCGGGGTTTAAGGGATGCTGTTAAAAGGAGGGCTGTGTTTGGGGCACTGGGTGGGATTGGGTTTGATTTTTGTTTCTTGCAGGAGGTGCACCTGAGGGATGAAGGGGATGATACAAGGTTCACAAGGGAGTGGGGGCACGGGGGGCTGTATGGTCGGTGGGAGGGGTGCACTCGACAGGGGTGGGCATTTTGTTTGGAAACGGGGGATCAGGGTAGAGGAGAAACTGGTGGGGTTGCAGGGAAGGGTTGTTGGGGCGGATGTTAGAAAGGGGGAGCACAGATGGAGGGTGGTATGTATTTATGGGCCGCAGAGGGAGGCAGAGAGGAGAGAGTTGGTGGAGGCTCTGGTCCCTTTGTGTGCCACTGACAGGGCGCTTATAGTGGGGGGATTTTAATTTTGAGATGGCCGGCGCTACCGAGAGCAGTGTAGTGGCTCTGCGGCAGCTCTTTAAAGGAAAGGGCCTGGTGGACGGAGCGCGCGGGCGGTCCCGGTTTGGCTGGGCCGACGTGGCGCAACACCAGGGGGTAGCGAGGCGTCTCGACTATCTGTTCCTGCCGGGTGTGGTGGGGCAGGTGGCGGGCGTCTCCTGCCGGTTTTTTTCTCCGACCATGACGGGGTGCTCCTGCGTGTCGGGGACCCGGGCGGAAGCTTCGGGAGGGGGTTTTGGAAGCTCCGCCTGGAACTCCTCCAGGACCAGGTGTTCGTGGGGAGTTCCTCAGGTTTTTTGAGGGTCTCCATAGCCTCCGGGCTTTGTGTGGGGGCATCTTGGAGTGGTGGGAGATGGCGAAGGGCAGGATGGCCGATTTTTGTCGGTCATACCAGTGGGGTAAGGGTTGGGAGGAGAGGAAGTTGCTGAGGCAGCTCCAGGGACTTTTGGACCTGGAGTACATCGCGGGCAACTATGGGCAGGACATGGACGCGGAGAGATGTGCCTCGTTGAAAGCACAAATCCGAGCGATACATGAGAAGAATGCTCGGGCATACCTTACCAAGGCTCGTCACGCTTTCTTGGAAGCTGACGAGACCTGCTCCTCTGTGTTTTTTGGAGCGGTGAGGGAGCGCCAGCATCGGCAGGTTTTCACTGGTGTGAAGGCTGCGTCCGGAGGAGTGGTCAGAGAGCCAGGCCCTATGGTGGAGGCGGCTACTGGCTACTTCCGAGGATTTTTTGAGGCACGGCCGGTCGATGTGGGCGCTGGGACGAGGTTCCTGGGCCATGTGACTGGGCGCGTGCCAGAAGATATGAGGGTGGGGTTGGGGCGCCCTTCTCGCTTGCCGAGGTGGAGTCGGCCCTCAAAAGGATGGGGAAGGGTAAGGTCCCAGGGGTGGACGGCTTTCCGGCAGAGTTCTACCTCAAGTTTTGGGGTGTGCTCGGGCCGGTTGTCGTTGAGGTCCTGTTGGCGGTGCTTGAGTCAGGGGGGCTGTCGGGTTCAATGTCGGTCGGGGTCTTGTCCCTCCTCTTCAAGAGGGGTGACCCCACTGACCTGGGGAACTGGCGGCCTTTGACTATGCTCTGCGTAGATTACAAGCTACTGGCAAAAGTGCTCGCTGACAGGATGCTTGAGGCGCTCCCATACGTGGTCCATGTGGACCAGACTTGTGGAGTGCCGGGCCGGTCTATCCGCTGGAACCTAAACCTGTTAAGGGATGCCATCGCCTGGGTTGAGGACCGTGGTCTTCCCTTGATGGTGGCGGCCCTGGACATGGAGAAGGCTTTTGACCGGGTGGACCGGGGGTTTCTCTTCCGGGTGTTGGACACAATGGGGTTCGGGGAGGCCTTCATCAGGATGGTGAGGTGCCTCTACACGGGGGTCAGGTGCCGTGCCAACATCAACGGTCACCTAGGTGAGGTTTTCGGGCTTGGGGCGGGTGTCCGGCAGGGGTGTCCCTTGTCGGCCCTGCTTTTTGTCCTTTACATGGAGCCGCTTGCGGCTGCCATCAGAGCGGACAGGGGCGTGGAGGGGTTGGAGGTGCCGGGCAGCGGGGCCTTCGGGTCAAGCTGTCCCAGTACGCCGATGACACCACGCTCTTGGTATGCCGGGACGGATGCCTGGTCCGGGCGCTGGGGATCTTTGCCGAGTTCGGACGGGCGTCTGGTGCGTCTCTGAACCTCGGAAAATCCTCCGTCAAATTTTTTGGGAGGTGGAAGGAGAGGATGGACGTGCCGGGGGCCTTGCCCTGTGCCGTGGTCCGCTGAAGATCCTCGGTGTTCTCTTCGAGCACTTCGGGCGGCGTCCCTTAATTGGGAGGCTGCGCTGGGGAGCATGGGGAGGAAGCTGGGGTTGTGGAAGTCGAGGGCCTTGACGCTGGTCGGCAAGGTCCTGGTCCTCAAGGTAGATGTACTCCCGGCTTTAACTCATCTGGCCTACATCTACCCGCTGCCGGCTTGCTGGAGGAGAGACGTGGTGCGGCTGGTGTTTGGTTTCATCTGGGGTGGAGGGCACGAGTATGTGGCTCGTGTCCGAATGTACGCTCCGTTGGGGTCCGGGGGCGGGGCGTACCTCACTTCCCCCTAAAGCTGGACGCCATGTTTGTGGCGTCCCTGCTGGCTCAGATGGCCGAACCGGTGCTGCACCCGTCAGGATATTTCCTCCGGGTGTTTTTTTCTTACCAGGCGAGGTCGGTAATGGCAGACTGGTCGAACTTGGGTCCCAGGGCGGAGCAGCTCCCATGGCATTTTGGTCATGCGGAGAAGTGGCTCCGGGCCCAGGGGGCGATCGATTTGGCCGTGGTGGTAAAGACCACCGGCTGCTGTACGAGGAGGCGCTCGGAAAGGTGTGCGCCCCTCCGGTGGTGGGACTCCCGGCCGTTGTATGGGAAACGGTCCAGTTAAAGGGTCTGGATAATCGGTTGAAGGATCTCCACTGGAGGGTGCTGCACAGGTGTCTGCCGGTGCGAAGCACCATGTACAGCAGGAGCCTGGCCCGGACACCGTTGTGTCCGAGGCCGGCCTGTGGCGTCGATGAGACCATCCGCCACGTTTTTTGGGATTGCCCTTTCGCCGGGGTGGTGTGGGGGCGGGTGCTGCCCCTGCTGAGCCGGGTGGACGGCGCCTTTGCGCTAACCTGGGGCCGGCTGGAGAGGGGGATTGGGAGACGGGTCCCTTTGGCCCGGGACCGATTCCTCCTCTGGCTGGTTGTCAGTCTGGCAAAGCAGGGGCTGTGGGACTCCCGGGTGGAGTTAATCAGGACAGGCACGGGGTGGGGTGTGGAGACCATCGTCAGGAGGGTGGAGAGTAGCCTCAGGGGGAGAATGGAGAGGGAAGTAGCCAAGTGGGGTTTCCACGCTCTCCGTGAGAGATGGAAGGGGGGCTTGGGACTAGTGTAGGGGGGCCGGTGTCCGTTAGAGGACACCCTTTCCGACGAGTGCCCAGGTTTTGATATGTGGTGTGGGTTTTTTAGGAATGTGGGGTTTCGGGTATGTGCGGGCGGGGGGCCGGTGTCCGTTAGAGGACTACCTCTCTGTTTGTGAGCCCAGGGTGGTTAGAGGTTTTGGGTGGGGGGACCTTTTTTCCTATGGAAGGTGCACCTCAGGGTTTTGGCCTTAGTGCCTGGTTTTTGCTTTGTGTTGGTTTGTTTTGTGTAATGGATTTGGATGTGGGAGGCAGAAGCCTCGGCCATTGAATGGAGTTTTTTTCTATGGGGGATGAGCTCCATAGGAGCGAGGGTGGTGGTTTCGGTTGTTTTGGTTTGTCAATTGGAGCCCATTGTGGGCGGTTGTATGACCTGTAAATGACAGAAAAAGGAAATAAAAACCGTAAACAATCTGTTCTTATCAGTTTAATATCTGATATGTCCCCCATCGGGGGACTATACATATTAAATGGATTTTTCCAACAGGGAGTCGGAAGCGGGGCTTGCTCCGTCCGCTCCACGCATCGACTCGGTATTGCAGTACCTCCGAGAACGGTGCACCATCTTTGACCTGTCAAAAACAACAACGAAAAGAAGGAACACAAGTGGTGACCTAGTAGCCGAGAGAGGTGAGTATCCATGTAGGTAAATGCGTATCCCTAGTAGCAAGAGGATGATGATAATAATAACTGTGTGCACTTTTTTCCCCGTCCTGTCATTTGCTCAACGACCTGTGTTCTGTGTGGAATTTTTTCCCTCCGTTTTACTTAAAAAAAAAAAAAAAAAAAAAAAAAAAAAAAAAAAAAAAAAAAAAAAACGATTTTGGTTAAATCACTGTGTGTGTCTGTGTGTGACTGTGTGTGACTGTGTGTGACTGTGTGTGCCCAGTCTCTCACTCGGTGACTTGACTAGTCACTCAACTAACTAGTCACCAACTCACTCATGCCCCCATTTGTTCATTCACTCACTCACAAATCCACGAGGCCTGTGTCTGGCACTGAACGAGTGTTTCTCGACCCCTTCACTTTGTCCGAAATCAAAACTCTGCTTTCTCTTCAATTTACGCACAAGTTTTTCGCCTTTTACTAAAGACTTCCGTGGAGAGGAACACTTATGAGTTCAACTCATTTTTGGATGGGCTTTGCTTCCGGCAGAGCCCTAGTATTTTGTTACAAGAGAAATGAGCCACCATGTCTGTCTGTCTGTAAGTCTGTAAGTCTGTAAGTCTGTAAGTCTAAGTCTCTAAGTCTGTAAGTCTCTTTCAGGGGGGACGTCACTATTGTCTCTAGATGCCGGACCTCCGTCGGTCGCACGCGCCCACCTCGGAGCCCCCCGGGGTCCCGGCGTCAACAGGGTCCCATTTGTGGGTTATCGCTTCTCGGCCTTTTGGCTAAGATCAAGTGTAGTATCTGTTCTTATCAGTTTAATATCTGATATGTCCCCCATCGGGGGACTATACATATTAAATGGATTTTTCCAACAGGGAGTCGGAAGCGGGGCTTGCTCCGTCCGCTCCACGCATCGACTCGGTATTGCAGTACCTCCGAGAACGGTGCACCATCTTTGACCTGTCAAAAACAACAACGAAAAGAAGGAA
>CM055755.1:13430346-13472278 GCA_029465975.1 Dallia pectoralis
GGAGACATATCAGATATTAAACTGATAAGAACAGGTGATTAAACGTCTTTATTTCCCGTAAAGACACGCTTACATATCATGCATTTAACCCACACCGGGCACAACTTTGGAAAAAAAACCAAATCCACTTCCAATACCACCCAAAAAAACAAACAAAACCAAGACACCTCTTCCCCACAAACCACCCTCTCACACCAAAACAGTCCCACAACCTTCAAGCAAGCCATAGTCCATCACTACCAGCAAAAAACCCCACAAACAAAACCAAATCCCCCATCTCCCCCAAGTCCTTCATGTCCTTCCTGTCCCCCGGCAAATGCCCTCTCCGTCCCCTGCAGATGCCTGGGGGTCCCAGCCCGCCCCTCCTGTCATTGGGTCCACTTAAAGTCAAGGACTTGAAACCCTCCACCCCCTGAGTGGACAGACTCCCTCACTCCCCACCCACCCTCTTGGCTCCTTCTCCCCATCCCCCCGGACACACCCCCTCAAGCCCCACTCACCCCTTGTTCAACCCCGTGCCGACCCTTGGCACCCTCTTTCTTTCGGCATGGTCAAGCTCCTTGGCTCTGCTGGCCTCCGTCCAGCGAGCTCCCTCAGCCCGGCGAGTGCCTCCTCCAGAGCCCCATCTGCTGTGGTCTCTCCCCTGCGAGGCGTCTCCTCGACCCGCTCCTCATCGTCCTCCTCTTAGTCCTCATCCTCCTCATCTTCTCGTCCATTTCCTCCTCCTCCTCCTCCTCCTCATCATCACCATCTTCATCCTCCTCATCATCATCCACCTCCTCCTCCATCTCTCCCTCTCTGGACACCACCTCCTGGGGCTCCTCACCCGCTTGCTCCTGGGGCTCCCCAGCTTGCTCCTGGGGCTCCTCCCCCTTGCTCTTGGGGCTCCGGCCCCCTTGTCTCCCACTCCTGCCTCTCGCCCCCTCCTGGCCTCTGCGTAGGACCGCCTCCTTCTCGGGCACTCCCGCACAAGGTGCCCTGTCCACCCGCACTCATGGCACTTTTTGGGGCCGGACAGCTGTTGGCTAGGTGCTTGTCCGACCCACACCTATGGCAGCGCGCCCCCCCTCACACGCTGCCGCCCTGTGCCCACTTCTCATGCACCGCCTGCCTGCAAAACTCAGGCTGAGCGTGCATAATAGAGGAGTCCCCTCACCTCCCCAATGGCGAACATCGCCGGCAAGTGCCGGTACCCGTCCTTCCCCTCAGGGTCCGGCAGCAGGCCACCTGATACTGCCTCCTCCCCCTGTCCAAAACCCGTACTTGTCCCTGATGTACCTGGGTCCCGCACCCACTCTACACCATCCAGCCAGGAACCCCTTCACCGTGCCGTCCTCAACCTCCGGGTCGTACATGTGAATGGTCAGGACCTAAAGCCCCCCTTGACATGTCCGTCACCTGAAAAAGTCCATACGGCCTCGTCGTCCGCCTCCTCTGTCCTCCTCAGCACCTCGTCCATTTTTGCCTCCATAAAAAGGTCACGTCAAAAGACGACTCCAGAAACCCCCCTGTAGGCACTTCACCACGCTGGAGTCCGGTTTTCACGCCCCCAGGAGCATGTCCCTGCGAGGTGATCCCGGTCCCATGGCTCCTCTTCCGCTCCTCTTCCGCCACTGGAACCGGAGGTGTTTTCATCCTCCTCCCCGCCTCCAGGCCCCTGCCTCCACAGCCCCTTGCCTCCCGGGCCCTCGCCTCCCGGGCCTGCCCCTTCCCGGTCCCGCCGCTTCCCGGACGCTCCCCTTCAGGACCCTCCCACTTCCGGACCCTCCACTTCCTGGCCCGCCACTTCCCGGACCCCTCCACCTCCCGGACCCGCCGCTTCCTCAGCCCGCGACTTCCGGACCCTCCACCTCCGGCCTCTCATAGAGACGTCCACCACCCTGAAGAGGCCCAGCGGGAATGTCTGGCCCGCCTCCCTCACCTTCTCCACGTCTCCCTCTTGTCCGCCTCGCGGTGGAGGCGTCACCTCGAAGTGGCTTTCTGGTGTCGCTCCGACATAGGTGCGGACCTCCTCGGCCGTGAGCCTCAGAGCCTCCACCACCACTCCTCGTAAATGTCGGAGGCCCCAAACTTCCTCCTGCTCTCCCTTCAGCATGAAGAGCAAGCCGAAATCCTTGCACACGTCCGCCCGGGCCAGCCGCCATGGTGCCGCCACACAAAGCCCCGCACCAGGCCCCAACAAACCCCAATACACTAAAAGGAAAACTAAAGCGCACGTCGCGCAAAAAAAAAAAAAAAAACGGTATATAACCCGTATCCAAAACCTTGGAAAAACTGTTCTGCCTTTTGTCCCATACACCGCACGACTAAAGGCAGAAACCAACACACTCCCCCACTCTGTCAACGCTCCAAGCCGCAACTAAACTTGTGCGCAAATTGAAGAGAAACCAGAGTTTTGATTTCGGACAAAGTGAAGGGGTCGAGAAACACTGGTTCAGTGCCAGACACAGGCCTCGTGGATTTGTGAGTGAGTGAATGAACAAATGGGGCATGAGTGAGTTGGTGACTAGTTAGTTGAGTGACTAGTCAAGTCACCGAGCGAGAGACTGGGCACACACAGTCACACACAGTCAGTCACACACAGTCACACACAGACACACACAGTGATTTAACCAAAATCGTTTTTATTTTTTTTTTTTTTTTTTTTTTAAGTAAACGGAGGGAAAAAATTCCACACAGAACACAGGTCGTTGAGCAAATGACAGGACGGGGAAAAAGTGCACACAGTTATTATTTTCATCCTCTTGCTACTAGGGATACGCATTTACCTACATGGATACTCACCTCTCTCGGCTACTAGGTCACCACTTGTGTTCCTTCTTTTCGTTGTTGCTGTTGTTGTTTTTGACAGGTCAAAGATGGTGCACCGTTCTCGGAGGTACTGCAATACCGAGTCGATGCGTGGAGCGGACGGAGCAAGCCCCGCTTCCGACTCCCTGTTGGAAAAATACATTTAATATGTATAGTCCCCGATGGGGGACATATCAGATATTAAACTGATAAGAACAGATTGTTAAAGGTCTTTATTACCATAAAGACGTTTTACATATCACACAGTTGCCCACACCGGGCACTCCTTCAAAAACACAAAAACCCACACCACCCACATCAAAACCACCAAAAACACACCGCTTCCCCCAACGACCACCCTTTACACCCAAACCAGCCCCAACACCCTTCAAACACCCTCATACCCCTCCACCCACAACAAAAAAAACACCACCCAAACACACCAAAACCCCCATCCCCACACCAGTCCTTTAAGTCCTTCCTGTCCCCCGGCAAATGCCCTCTCAGTCCCTGCAGATGCCTGGGGGTCCCACCCCACCTCTCCTGACATTGGGTCCACAAAATCCATGGAGGTGAAACCCTCCACCCCTGATTAGTACCACCTCCCACACTCCCCACCACCCTCTTAGCCGCCTTTCCCCCTCCCCCTGAGCACATCCCCTCCATGCCCCCACTCACCCCCAGTCCAACCCCGTACCGACCCTAGGAACCCTCTTCCTTTCGGCACCGTCAAGTCCCTCGGCTGCTCTGGTATCCCGCCTGAGAGCTCCCTCAGCCCGGCAAGAGCCTCCTGCAGAGCCCCCTCCGGGGTCTCTCCTCCTGCGGCGTCTCCTCGACCCGCTCCTCCGCATCTTCACCCTCCTCCTCTTCCATATCCTCCTCCTCTTCCTCACTCTCGCTCTCATCCTCCTCCTCCTCCTCCTCCATCTCCATCCCTCCCTCCACGGGCGCCGCCTCCGGGGCTCCTCACCAGCTTGCGCCTGGGGCTCCTCCCTTGCCTGCTCCTGGGGCTCTGCCCTTGCCTGCCTCTCCTCCGGCCCCGGTGCCTCGCCTCTCCGTTCTCTCCTCCTGCCGCCTCCGCGTAGGTCCTCTGCATCTGGCATGCAGCCACCAAATGCTCCTCGAGAGCCACACCTCCTGCACGTCTTTGGTGCCGAACACCTTGCCACCTCGTGCTGGTCCGACCCACACCTATAGCACCTCCTCCTTGCCGCACACGTTGCCATGCTGTGCCCGCTCCTCTGGCACCTGCGGCAGAAGCTCGGCTGCCGAGCATAAAAAATAGTTCCGCTCTCTCCCCCAATCTCGAACATCGTCGGGAGGTGGCGGTAGCCATCCTTTCCGGCAGGATCCGGATGGAGGACCACCCGGAACTGCCTCCTCGCCGTCCAAAACCCGAACGGGCCCCTGGTGTACTTGGGCCCCTCAGTCACCGTGCAGTACCCCTCCAAGAACCTCCTCACCCTCACATCCTCCACATTGGAGTCGTACATTCGTACGGTTACCTCCCGGACCCCCCCCCTTGAGAGGTCGATCAAATGGAACAGGTTGTATGGCCTGGTCTGCCCGGCTTCCTCCACCTTCCTCAATGCTGCCACCATGTCCTCCTCCTTGAAGAAGGTTACCTCATACGCCCGCTCTTTGAGGTTCTCCTGCAGGCACTTCACCACTACCGGCGTAGCCTTCAGAGCCCCCAGCAACATGTCTCTGGCAAACTGAGTCCGACTCCAAATCTGCTCTAGTGCCCCCTTCCACTGGAACCGGAGTGTGTTCCTCATCCTCCTCGGCTCACCCCTTGCCTCCGGTCCCCTTGCCTCCGGTCCCCTTGCCTCCGGGCCTTCCGCCTTCGGGCCCTCGCCTTCCGGACCTGCCACTTCCGGGCCCTCCGCCTCTGGGCCTTCCGCCTCCGGGCCCTCCACTTCCGGACCCTCCACTTCCTGGCCCGCCACTTCCGGACCCTCTACCTCCGGACCCGCCACTTCCTGGCCCGCCACTTCTGGACCCTCCACCTCCGGCCTCTCCTTGGAGACGTCCACCACCCTGAAGAGGCCCAGCGGGAATGTCTGGCCCGCCTCCCTCACCTTCCTCCACGTCTCCCTCTTGTCCGCCTCGCGGTGGAACGACACCTCAAAGTGGCTTCTGGTGTCGCTCCGACACAGGTGCGAGACCTCCTCGGCCGTGAGCCCCAGAGCCTCCACCACCACTCTCTTAGTAAATATAGGGAGGCCCCAAACTCCCTCCTGCTCTCCCTTCAGCATAAAGAGAAGGCCGAAATCCTTGCACACGCCCGCCTTCGGGCCAGCCGCCATGGTGCCGGCCACACAAAGCCCCGCACCAGGCCTAACCAAAAACTCCCAACAACAAAAGGAGAAACTAAAAGCGCACGTCGCGCAAAAACAAAAAAACCAAACCCTACACCTAAACCCCCAACCGTGACTCCCTTCACCTGTGCCCCATACACCGCACGACACCAGGTGAAAAACTCTCCCACTTCAGACCGCTCCACTCTGTTCCCACTTCCGACCCCGCTAAACTTGTGCGTAAATTGAAGAGAAAGCAGAGTTTTGATTTCGGACAAAGTGAAGGGGTCGAGAAACACTCGTTCAGTGCCAGACACAGGCCTCGTGGATTTGTGAGTGAGTGAATGAACAAATGGGGGCATGAGTGAGTTGGTGACTAGTTAGTTGAGTGACTAGTCAAGTCACTGAGTGAGAGACTGGGCACACACAGTCACACACAGTCACACACAGTCACACACAGACACACAGTGATTTAACCAAAATCGTTTTTTTTTTTTTTTTTTTAAGTAAAACGGAGGGAAAAAATTCCACACAGAACACAGGTCGTTGAGCAAATGACAGGACGGGGAAAAAAGTGCACACAGTTATTATTTTCATCCTCTTGCTACTAGGGATACGCATTTACCTACATGGATACTCACCTCTCTCGGCTACTAGGTCACCACTTGTGTTCCTTCTTTTCGTTGTTGCTGTTGTTGTTTTTGACAGGTCAAAGATGGTGCACCGTTCTCGGAGGTACTGCAATACCGAGTCGATGCGTGGAGCGGACGGAGCAAGCCCCGCTTCCGACTCCCTGTTGGAAAAATCCATTTAATATGTATAGTCCCCCGATGGGGGACATATCAGATATTAAACTGATAAGAACAGATTGTTAAACGTCTTTATTTCCCGTAAAGACACGCTTACATATCATACAGTGGCCCACACCGGGCACAACTTTGGAAAAAAAAACCAAATCCCACTTCCAATACCACCCAAAAAAACAACAAAAACCAAGACACCTCTTCCCCAAAAACCACCCTCTACACCCAAAACAGTCCCACAACCCTTCAACAAGCCATAGTCCATCACTACCAGCAAAAAACCCCACAAACAAAAACCAAATCCCCATCTCCCCCCAAGTCCTTCATGTCCTTCCTGTCCCCCCCCCGGCAAATGCCCTCTCCGTCCCTGCAGATGCCTGGGGGGTCCCAACCCCCGCCCCTCCTGTCATTGGGTCCGCAAAGTCCAAGGACTTGAAACCCTCCACCCCCTGAGTGACACAGACTCCCTCACTCCCCACCACCCTCTTGGCTCCCTTCTCCCCATCCCCCCCGGACACACCCCCCTCCAAGCCCCCACTCACCCCTTGTTCAACCCCCGTGCCGACCCTTGGCACCCTCTTTCTTTTCGGCATGGTCAAGCTCCTTGGCTCTGCTGGCCTCCCGTCAGCGAGCTCCCTCAGCCCGGCGAGTGCCTCCTCCAGAGCCCCATCTGCTGGTCTCTCCCCCTGCGGCGTCTCCTCGACCCGCTCCTCATCGTCCTCCTCTTCATCCTCATCCTCCTCATCTTCCTCGTCCATTTCCTCCTCCTCCTCCTCATCATCACCATCTTCATCCTCCTCATCATCATCCACCTCCTCCTCCATCTCTCCCTCTACGGGCACCACCTCCTGGGGCTCCTCACCCGCTTGCTCCTGGGGCTCCCCCGCTTGCTCCTGGGGCTCCTCCCCCGCTTGCTCTTGGGGCTCCGGCCCCCCTTGTCTCCCACTCCTGCCTCTCGCCCCCTCTCCACCAGCGGCCTCTGCGTAGGACCGCCTCCTTCTCGGGCACTCCCGCACAAGGTGCCCTGTCGCACCGCACTCATGGCACTTTTTTGGGGCCGGACAGCTGTTGGCTAGGTGCTTGTCCGACCCACACCTATGGCAGCGGCGACGCCCCTCACACGCTGCCGCCCTGTGCCCACTTCTCATGCACCGCCTGCAAAACTCAGGCTGACGTGCATAATAGAGGGTCCCCCTCACCTCCCCAATGGCGAACATCGCCGGCAAGTGCCGGTACCCGTCCTTCCCCTCAGGGTCCGGCAGCAGGCCCACCTGATACTGCCTCCTCCCTGTCCAAAACCCGTACTTGTCCCTGATGTACCTGGGTCCCGCACCCACTCTACACCATCCAGCCAGGAACCCCTTCACCGTGCCGTCCTCAACCTCCGGGTCGTACATGTGAATGGTCAGGACCCTAAAGCCCCCCCTTGACATGTCCGTCACCTGAAAAAGTCCATACGGCCTCGTCGTCCCCGCCTCCTCTATCCTCCTCAGCACCTCGTCCATTTTTGCCTCCGCAAAAAAGGTCACGTCAAAAGACGACTCCAGAAACCCCCCCTGTAGGCACTTCACCACGCTGGGTCCGGTTTTCAACGCCCCCAGGAGCATGTCCCTGGCGAATTGATCCCGGTCCCATGGCTCCTCTTCCGCTCCTCTTCCCCGCCACTGGAACCGGAGGGTGTTTTTCATCCTCCTCCCCGCCTCCGGGCCCCTTGCCTCCGGGCCCCTTGCCTCCGGGCCTGCCCCTTCCGGTCCCGCCGCTTCCGGACGCTCCCCTTCAGGACCCTCCACTTCCGGACCCTCCACTTCCTGGCCCGCCACTTCCGGACCCTCCACCTCCGGACCCGCCACTTCCTGGCCCGCGACTTCCGGACCCTCCACCTCCGGCCTCTCCTTAGAGACGTCCACCACCCTGAAGAGGCCCAGCGGGAATGTCTGGCCCGCCTCCCTCACCTTCCTCCACGTCTCCCTCTTGTCCGCCTCGCGGTGGAGCGTCACCTCGAAGTGGCTTCTGGTGTCGCTCCGACATAGGTGCGAGACCTCCTCGGCCGTGAGCCTCAGAGCCTCCACCACCACTCTCCTCGTAAATATCGGGAGGCCCCAAACTTCCTCCTGCTCTCCCTTCAGCATGAAGAGCAAGCCGAAATCCTTGCACACGTCCGCCCCGGGCCCAGCCGCCATGGTGCCGGCCACACAAAGCCCCGCACCAGGCCCCAACAAACCCCCAATACACTAAAAAGGAAAACTAAAGCGCACGTCGCGCAAAAAAAAAAAAAAAACGGTATATAACCCGTATCCAAAACCTTGGAAAAACTGTTCTGCCTTTTGTCCCATACACCGCACGACTAAAAGGCAGAAACCAACACACTCCCCCACTCTGTCAACGCTCCAAGCCGCAACTAAACTTGTGCGTAAATTGAAGAGAAACCAGAGTTTTGATTTCGGACAAAGTGAAGGGGTCGAGAAACACTGGTTCAGTGCCAGACACAGGCCTCGTGGATTTGTGAGTGAGTGAATGAACAAATGGGGCATGAGTGAGTTGGTGACTAGTTAGTTGAGTGACTAGTCAAGTCACCGAGTGAGAGACTGGGCACACACAGTCACACACAGTCACACACAGTCACACACAGACACACACAGTGATTTAACCAAAATCGTTATTTTATTTTTTTTTTTTTTTTTTTTAAGTAAAACGGAGGGAAAAAATTCCACACAGAACACAGGTCGTTGAGCAAATGACAGGACGGGGAAAAAAAGTGCACACAGTTATTATTTTCATCCTCTTGCTACTAGGGATACGCATTTACCTACATGGATACTCACCTCTCTCGGCTACTAGGTCACCACTTGTTCCTTCTTTTCGTTGTTGCTGTTGTTGTTTTTGACAGGTCAAAGATGGTGCACCGTTCTCGGAGGTACTGCAATACCGAGTCGATGCGTGGAGCGGACGGAGCAAGCCCCGCTTCCGACTCCTGTTGGAAAAATCCATTTAATATGTATAGTCCCCCGATGGGGGACATATCAGATATTAAACTGATAAGAACAGATTGTTAAAGGTCTTTATTACCATAAAGACGTTTTACATATCACACAGTTGCCCACACCGGGCACTCCTTCAAAAACACAAAAACCCACACCACCCACATCAAAAACCACCAAAAACACACCGCTTCCCCCAACGACCACCCTTTACACCCAAACCAGCCCCAACACCCTTCAAACACCCTCATACCCCTCCACCCACAACAAAGAAAAACACCACCCAAACACACCAAAACCCCCCATCCCCACACCAGTCCTTTAAGTCCTTCCTGTCCCCCCCCCGGCAAATGCCCTCTCAGTCCCTGCAGATGCCTGGGGGGTCCCAACCCCCACCTCTCCTGACATTGGGTCCACAAAATCCATGGAGGTGAAACCCTCCACCCCCTGATTAGTACCACCTCCCACACTCCCCACCACCCTCTTAGCCGCCTTTCCCCCCTTCCCCCTGAGCACATCCCCCTCCATGCCCCCACTCACCCCCAGTCCAACCCCCGTACCGACCCTAGGAACCCTCTTCCTTTTCGGCACCGTCAAGTCCCTCGGCTGCTCTGGTATCCCGCCTGAGAGCTCCCTCAGCCCGGCAAGAGCCTCCTGCAGAGCCCCCTCCGGGGGTCTCTCCTCCTGCGGCGTCTCCTCGACCCGCTCCTCCGCATCTTCACCCTCCTCCTCTTCCATATCCTCCTCCTCTTCCTCACTCTCGCTCTCATCCTCCTCCTCCTCCTCCTCCTCCTCCATCCCTCCCTCCACGGGCGCCGCCTCCCGGGGCTCCTCACCAGCTTGCGCCTGGGGCTCCTCCCTTGCCTGCTCCTGGGGCTCTGCCCTTGCCTGCCTCTCCTCCGGCCCCGGTGCCTCGCCTCTCCCGTTCTCTCCTCCTGCCGCCTCCGCGTAGGTCCTCTGCATCTGGCATGCAGCCACCAAATGCTCCTCCGAGCCACACCTCCTGCACGTCTTTGGTGCCGAACACCTTGCCACCTCGTGCTGGTCCGACCCACACCTATAGCACCTCCTCCTTGCCGCACACGTTGCCATGCTGTGCCCGCTCCTCTGGCACCTGCGGCAGAAGCTCGGCTGCCGAGCATAAAAAATAGTTCCGCTCTCTCCCCCAATCTCGAACATCGTCGGGAGGTGGCGGTAGCCATCCTTTCCGGCAGGATCCGGATGGAGGACCACCCGGAACTGCCTCCTCGCCGTCCAAAACCCGAACGGGCCCCTGGTGTACTTGGGCCCCTCAGTCACCGTGCAGTACCCCTCCAAGAACCTCCTCACCCTCACATCCTCCACATTGGAGTCGTACATTCGTACGGTTACCTCCCGGACCCCCCCCCTTGAGAGGTCGATCAAATGGAACAGGTTGTATGGCCTGGTCTGCCCGGCTTCCTCCACCTTCCTCAATGCTGCCACCATGTCCTCCTCCTTGAAGAAGGTTACCTCATACGCCCGCTCTTTGAGGTTCTCCTGCAGGCACTTCACCACCACGGCGTAGCCTTCAGAGCCCCCAGCAACATGTCTCTGGCAAACTGAGTCCGACTCCAAATCTGCTCTAGTGCCCCCTTCCACTGGAACCGGAGTGTGTTCCTCATCCTCCTCGGCTCACCCCTTGCCTCCGGTCCCCTTGCCTCCGGTCCCCTTGCCTCCGGGCCTTCCGCCTTCGGGCCCTCGCCTTCCGGGCCTTCCGCCTTCGGGCCCTCGCCTTCCGGACCTGCCACTTCCGGGCCCTCCGCCTCTGGGCCTTCCGCCTCCGGGCCCTCCACTTCCGGACCCTCCACTTCCTGGCCCGCCACTTCCGGACCCTCTACCTCCGGACCCGCCACTTCCTGGCCCGCCACTTCTGGACCCTCCACCTCCGGCCTCTCCTTGGAGACGTCCACCACCCTGAAGAGGCCCAGCGGGAATGTCTGGCCCGCCTCCCTCACCTTCCTCCACGTCTCCCTCTTGTCCGCCTCGCGGTGGAACGACACCTCAAAGTGGCTTCTGGTGTCGCTCCGACACAGGTGCGAGACCTCCTCGGCCGTGAGCCCCAGAGCCTCCACCACCACTCTCTTAGTAAATATAGGGAGGCCCCAAACTCCCTCCTGCTCTCCCTTCAGCATAAAAGAAGGCCGAAATCCTTGCACACGCCCGCCTTCGGGCCAGCCGCCATGGTGCCGGCCACACAAAGCCCCGCACCAGGCCTAACCAAAAAACTCCCAACAACAAAAGGAGAAACTAAAAGCGCACGTCGCGCAAAAACAAAAAACCAAACCCTACACCTAAACCCCCAACCGTGACTCCCTTCACCTGTGCCCCATACACCGCACGACACCAGGTGAAAAACTCTTACTTCAGACCGCTCCACTCTGTTCCCACTTCGAGCCGCAACTTGTGCGTAAATTGAAGAGAAAGCAGAGTTTTGATTTCGGACAAAGTGAAGGGGTCGAGAAACACTCGTTCAGTGCCAGACACAGGCCTCGTGGATTTGTGAGTGAGTGAATGAACAAATGGGGGCATGAGTGAGTTGGTGACTAGTTAGTTGAGTGACTAGTCAAGTCACGAGTGAGAGACTGGGCACACACAGTCACACACAGTCACACACAGTCACACACACACACAGTGATTTAACCAAAATCGTTTTTTTTTTTTTTTTTTTTAAGTAAAACGGAGGGAAAAAATTCCACACAGAACACAGGTCGTTGAGCAAATGACAGGACGGGGAAAAAAGTGCACACAGTTATTATTATCATCATCCTCTTGCTACTAGGGATACGCATTTACCTACATGGATACTCACCTCTCTCGGCTACTAGGTCACCACTTGTGTTCCTTCTTTTCGTTTTGCTGTTGTTGTTTTTGACAGGTCAAAGATGGTGCACCGTTCTCGGAGGTACTGCAATACCGAGTCGATGCGTGGAGCGGACGGAGCAAGCCCCGCTTCCGACTCCCTGTTGGAAAAATCCATTTAATATGTATAGTCCCCGATGGGGGACATATCAGATATTAAACTGATAAGAACAGATTGTTAAAGGTCTTTATTCCCGTAAAGACATTTCACACAATCATACAGTGGCCCACACCGGGCACAACTTTGGAAAAAACCAAATCCACTTCCACATCACCACCCAAAAAAACAACAAAAACCAAGACACCTCTTCCCCCAACCCACCCTCTACACCCAAAACAGTCCCACAACCCTTCAACAAGCCATAGTCCATCACTACCAGCAAAAAACCCCACCCAAACAAAAAAAACCCCATCCCCCCCAAGTCCTTCATGTCCTTCCTGTCCCCCCCGGCAAATGCCCTCTCCGTCCCTGCAGATGCCTGGGGGTCCCAACCCCGCCCCTCCTGTCATTGGGTCCGCAAAGTCCCAAGGACTTGAAACCCTCCACCCCCTGAGTGACACAGACTCCCTCACTCCCCACCACCCTCTTGGCCGCCTTCCCCCCATCCCCCCGGACACACCCCCTCCAAGCCCCCACTCACCCCCAGTCCAACCCCGTGCCGACCCTTGGCACCCTCTTTCTTTCGGCATGGTCAAGCTCCCTCTGCTCTACTGGCCTCCCGCCTGCGAGCTCCCTCAGCCCGGCAAGTGCCTCCTCCAGAGCCCCATCTGCTGGTCTCTCCCCCTGCGGCGTCTCCTCGACCCGCTCCTCATCCTCCTCCTCTCCTCGTCTCTCATCCTCCTCATCTTCCTCCTCCATTTCCTCCTCCTCCTCCTCCTCCTCATCATCACCATCTTCATCCTCCTCATCATCATCCACCTCCTCCTCCATCTCTCCCTTGCCTGGGGCTCCCACCACCTCCTGGGGCTCCTCACCCGCTTGCTCCTGGGGCTCCCCGCTTGCTCCTGGGGCTCCTCCCCGCTTGCTCTTGGGGCTCCGGCCCCCTTGTCTCCCACTCCTGCCTCTCGCCCCCTCTCCACCAGCGGCCTCTGCGTAGGACCGCCTCCTTCTCGGGCACTCCCCACCAAGGTGCCCTGTCGCACCGCACTCCTGGCACTTTTTGGGGCCGGACAGCTGTTGGCTAGGTGCTTGTCCGACCCACACCTATGGCAGCGGCTCCGCCTCTCACACGCTGCCGCCCTGTGCCCACTTCTCATGCACCGCCTGCAAAACTCAGGCTGACGTGCATAATAGAGGGTCCCCCTCACCTCCCCAATGGCGAACATCGCCGGCAGGTGCGGTACCCGTCCTTCCCCTCAGGGTCCGGCAGCAGGCCCACCTGATACTGCCTCCTCCCTGTCCAAAACCCGTACTTGTCCCTGATGTACCTGGGTCCCGCACCCACTCTACACCATCCAGCCAGGAACCCCTTCACCGTGCCGTCCTCAACCTCCGGGTCGTACATGTGAATGGTCAGGACCCTAAAGCCCCCCTTGACATGTCCGTCACCTGAAAAAGTCCATACGGCCTGGTCTGTCCCCGCCTCCTCTATCCTCCTCAGCACCTCGTCCATTTTTGCCTCCGCAAAAAGGTCACGTCAAAGCCGACTCCAGTTCCCCCTGTAGGCACTTCACCACGCTGGGTCCGGTTTTCAACGCCCCCAGGAGCATGTCCCTGGCGAATTGATCCCGGTCCCATGGCTCCTCTTCCGCTCCTCTTCCCCGCCACTGGAACCGGAGGGTGTTTTCATCCTCCTCCCCGCCTCCCCCCGCCTCCGGGCCCCTTGCCTCCGGGCCTCCGGGCCCCCGCCTCCGGGCCCCTCGCCTCCGGGCCTGCCCCTTCCGGTCCCGCCGCTTCCGGACGCTCCCCTTCAGGACCCTCCACTTCCCGGACCCTCCACTTCCTGGCCCGCCACTTCCGGACCCTCCACCTCCGGACCCGCCACTTCCTGGCCCGCGACTTCCGGACCCTCCACCTCCGGCCTCTCCTTAGAGACGTCCACCACCCTGAAGAGGCCCAGCGGGAATGTCTGGCCCGCCTCCCTCACCTTCCTCCACGTCTCCCTCTTGTCCGCCTCGCGGTGGAACGTCACCTCAAAAAGTGGCTTCTGGTGTCGCTCCGACATAGGTGCGAGACCTCCTCGGCCGTGAGCCTCAGAGCCTCCACCACCACTCTCCTCGTAAATATGGGAGGCCCCAAACTTCCTCCTGCTCTCCCTTCAGCATGAACAGAAGCCGAAATCCTTGCAGACGTCCGCCCCGGGCCAGCCGCCATGGTGCCGGCCACACAAAGCCCCGCACCAGGCCCCAAAAACCCCCAACAACTAAAAAAGGAGAAACTAAAAGCGCACGTCGCGCAAAACAAAAAAAAACGGTATAAACCCTACACCTAAACCCCCAACTGTGACTCCCTTCACCTGTGCCCCATACACCGCACGACACCAGGTGAAAAACTCTTTCGTCAACCCCCCACTCTGATTCAACGCTCCGAGCCGCAACTAAACTTGTGCGTAAATTGAAGAGAAAGCAGAGTTTTGATTTCGGACAAAGTGAAGGGGTCGAGAAACACTCGTTCAGTGCCAGACACAGGCCTCGTGGATTTGTGAGTGAGTGAATGAACAAATGGGGGCATGAGTGAGTTGGTGACTAGTTAGTTGAGTGACTAGTCAAGTCACCGAGTGAGAGACTGGGGCACACAGTCACACACAGTCACACACAGTCACACACAGACACACACAGTGATTTAACCAAAATTTTTTTTTTTTTTTTTTTTTTTTTTAAGTAAAACGGAGGGAAAAAATTCCACACAGAACACAGGTCGTTGAGCAAATGACAGGACGGGGAAAAAAGTGCACACAGTTATTATTATCATCATCCTCTTGCTACTAGGGATACGCATTTACCTACATGGATACTCACCTCTCTCGGCTACTAGGTCACCACTTGTGTTCCTTCTTTTCGTTGTTGTTTTTGACAGGTCAAAGATGGTGCACCGTTCTCGGAGGTACTGCAATACCGAGTCGATGCGTGGAGCGGACGGAGCAAGCCCCGCTTCCGACTCCCTGTTGGAAAAATCCATTTAATATGTATAGTCCCCCGATGGGGGACATATCAGATATTAAACTGATAAGAACAGATTGTTAAAGGTCTTTATTCCCGTAAAGACATTTACAAACCATACAGTGGCCCACACCGGGCACTACTTAGAACACCACCAAACACACAAACCACCCACATCACACACTCCCAAAACACCACCTCTTCCCCCAACCCCACCCTTTACACCCAAAACAGCCCCAACACCCTTCAAAAACCCACATACCCCTTCACCAACAGCAAAAACCACCCAAACACCCAAAAACCCCATCCCCACCCAAGTCCCTCATGTCCTCCTGTCCCCCCCGGCAAATGCCCTCTCCGTCCCTGCAGATGCCTGGGGGTCCCAACCCCCACCTCTCCTGTCATTGGGTCCACAAAGTCCCTGGAGGTGAAACCCTCCACCCCCTGAGTAGTACCGCCTCCCCACTCCCCACCACCCTCTTTGCCGCCTTTCCCCTCCCCCAGGACACACCCCCTCCATGCCCCCCTCACCCCCAGTCCAACCCCGTGCCGACCCTCGGAACCCTCTTCCTTTTTGGCACCGTCACGTCCCTCTGCTCTACTGGCATCCCGCCTGTGAGCTCCCTCAGCCCCGCAAGGGCCTCCTCCAGAGCCCCCTCAATGGGTCTCTCCTCCTGCGGCGTCTCCTCGACCCGCTCCTCCTCATCCTCCTCCTCCTCCTCCATATCCTCCTCCTCCTCCTCCTCTTCCATATCCTCCTCTTCCTCACTCTCACTCTCATCCTCCTCCTCCTCCATCCTCCCTCCACGGGCGCCACCTCCCGGGGCTCCTCACCAGCTTGCGCCTGGGGCTCCCTCCCTTGCTGCTCCTGGGGCTCCTCCCCCGCCTGCTCCTGGGGCTCCCCGCTTGCTCCTGGGGCTCCTCCCCCGCTTGCTCTTGGGGCTCCGGCCCCCTTGTCTCCCACTCCTGCCTCTCGCCCCCCTCCACCAGCGGCCTCCGCGTAGGACCGCCTCCTTCTCGGGCACTGCAGCCACCAAGGTGCCCTGTCCGAGCCGCACTCCTGGCATGTCTTTGGGGCCGGACAGCTGTTGGCTAGGTGCTTGTCCGACCCACACCTATGGCAGCGGCCGCCCCTCACACGCTGCCGCCCTGTGCCCACTTCTCATGCACCGCCTGCAAAACTCAGGCTGCCGTGCATAAAGAGGGTCCCCTCACCTCCCCAATGGCGAACATCGTCGGGCAGGTGGCGGTAGCCATCCTTCCCTCAGGGTCCGGCATGCAGGCCCACCTGATACTGCCTCCTCCCTGTCCAAAACCCGTAAGGGTCCCTGATGTACCTGGGTCCCGCACCCACTCTACACCATCCAGCCAGGAACCCCTTCACCGTGCCATCCTCCACCTCCGGGTCGTACATGTGAATGGTCAGGACCCTAAAACCCCCCCCTTGACATGTCCGTCACCTGAAAAAGTCCATACGGCCTGGTCTCCCCGCCTCCTCCACCTCCTCAGCACCCGTCCATGTTTTGCCTCCCAAAAAAGGTCACCTCAAAAGCCCTCTCCAGAATGTTCCCCCTAGGCACTTCACCACGCTGGGTCCGGTTTTCAACGCCCCCAGGAGCATGTCCCTGGCAAACTGATCTCCGGTCCCATGGCTCCTCTTCCGCTGCTTCCCCGCCACTGGAACCGGAGGGTGTTTTCATCCTCCTCCCCGCCTCCGGGCCCCTTGCCTCCGGGCCCCTTGCCTCCGGGCCCCTTGCCTCCCGGCCCCTGCGCCTCCGGGCCTGCCCGGGGCTTCCACCACTTCCGGCCCGCCGCTTCCGGACGCTCCCCTTCAGGACCCTCCACTTCCGGACCCTCCACTTCCTGGCCCGCCACTTCCGGACCCTCCACCTCCGGACCCGCCACTTCCTGGCCCGCGACTTCCGGACCCTCCACCTCCGGCCTCTCCTTAGAGACGTCCACCACCCTGAAGAGGCCCAGCGGGAATGTCTGGCCCGCCTCCCTCACCTTCCTCCACGTCTCCCTCTTGTCCGCCTCGCGGTGGAACGTCACCTCAAAGTGGCATCTGGTGTCGCTCCAACCAGGTGCGAGACCTCCTCGGCCGTGAGCCTCAGAGCCTCCACCTAAGCCCCCCACCACTCTCCTCGTAAATATCGGGAGGCCCCAAACTTCCTCCTGCTCTCCCTTCAGCATAAAGAGAAGGCCGAAATCCTTGCACACGCCCACCTGGGCCAGCCGCCATGGTGCCGGCCACACAAAGCCCCGCACCAGGCCTAACCAAAAACTCCCAACAACAAAAGGAGAAACTAAAAGGTCGCAAAAAAACAAAAAACCAAACCCTACACCTAAACCCCCAACCGTGACTCCCTTCACCTCTGCCCCATACACCGCACGACACCAGGTGAAAAACTCTTAACTTCAGACCGCTCCACTCTGTTCCCACTCGAAACTTGTGCGTAAATTGAAGAGAAAGCAGAGTTTTGATTTCGGACAAAGTGAAGGGGTCGAGAAACACTCGTTCAGTGCCAGACACAGGCCTCGTGGATTTGTGAGTGAGTGAATGAACAAATGGGGGCATGAGTGAGTTGGTGACTAGTTAGTTGAGTGACTAGTCAAGTCACCGAGTGAGAGACTGGGCACACACAGTCACACACAGTCACACACAGTCACACACAGACACACACAGTGATTTAACCAAAATCGTTTTTTTTTTTTTTTTTTTTTTTTTTTTTTTTTTAAGTAAAACGGAGGGAAAAAATTCCACACAGAACACAGGTCGTTGAGCAAATGACAGGACGGGGAAAAAAAGTGCACACAGTTATTATTATCATCATCCTCTTGCTACTAGGGATACGCATTTACCTACATGGATACTCACCTCTCTCGGCTACTAGGTCACCACTTGTGTTCCTTCTTTTTTGTTGTTGTTTTTGACAGGTCAAAGATGGTGCACCGTTCTCGGAGGTACTGCAATACCGAGTCGATGCGTGGAGCGGACGGAGCAAGCCCCGCTTCCGACTCCCTGTTGGAAAAATCCATTTAATATGTATAGTCCCCCGATGGGGGACATATCAGATATTAAACTGATAAGAACAGATACTACACTTGATCTTAGCCAAAAGGCCGAGAAGCGATAACCCACAAATGGGACCCTGTTGACGCCGGGACCCCGGGGGGCTCCGAGGTGGGCCGCGTGCGACCGACGGAGGTCCGGCATCTAGAGACAATAGTGACGTCCCCCCTGAAAGAGACTTACAGACTTAGAGACTTAGACTTACAGACTTACAGACAGACAGACAGACAGACAGACAGACAGACAGACAGACAGACATGGTGGCTCATTTCTCTTGTAACAAAATACTAGGGCTCTGCCGGAAGCAAAGCCCATCCAAAAATGAGTTGAACTCATTAGTGTTCCTCTCCACGGAAGTCTTTAGTAAAAGGCGAAAAACTTGTGCGTAAATTGAAGAGAAAGCAGAGTTTTGATTTCGGACAAAGTGAAGGGGTCGAGAAACACTCGTTCAGTGCCAGACACAGGCCTCGTGGATTTGTGAGTGAGTGAATGAACAAATGGGGGCATGAGTGAGTTGGTGACTAGTTAGTTGAGTGACTAGTCAAGTCACCGAGTGAGAGACTGGGCACACACAGTCACACACAGTCACACACAGTCACACACAGTCACACACAGACACACACAGTGATTTAACCAAAATCGTTTTTTTTTTTTTTTTTTTTTTTTTTTTTAAGTAAAACGGAGGGAAAAAATTCCACACAGAACACAGGTCGTTGAGCAAATGACAGGACGGGGAAAAAAGTGCACACAGTTATTATTATCATCATCCTCTTGCTACTAGGGATACGCATTTACCTACATGGATACTCACCTCTCTCGGCTACTAGGTCACCACTTGTGTTCCTTCTTTTCGTTGTTGTTTTTGACAGGTCAAAGATGGTGCACCGTTCTCGGAGGTACTGCAATACCGAGTCGATGCGTGGAGCGGACGGAGCAAGCCCCGCTTCCGACTCCCTGTTGGAAAAATCCATTTAATATGTATAGTCCCCCGATGGGGGACATATCAGATATTAAACTGATAAGAACAGATACTACACTTGATCTTAGCCAAAAGGCCGAGAAGCGATAACCCACAAATGGGACCCTGTTGACGCCGGGACCCCGGGGGGCTCCGAGGTGGGCCGCGTGCGACCGACGGAGGTCCGGCATCTAGAGACAATAGTGACGTCCCCCCTGAAAGAGACTTACAGACTTAGAGACTTAGACTTACAGACTTACAGACTTACAGACAGACAGACAGACAGACAGACAGACAGACAGACAGACAGACATGGTGGCTCATTTCTCTTGTAACAAAATACTAGGGCTCTGCCGGAAGCAAAGCCCATCCAAAAATGAGTTGAACTCATTAGTGTTCCTCTCCACGGAAGTCTTTAGTAAAAGGCGAAAAACTTGTGCGTAAATTGAAGAGAAAGCAGAGTTTTGATTTCGGACAAAGTGAAGGGGTCGAGAAACACTCGTTCAGTGCCAGACACAGGCCTCGTGGATTTGTGAGTGAGTGAATGAACAAATGGGGGCATGAGTGAGTTGGTGACTAGTTAGTTGAGTGACTAGTCAAGTCACCGAGTGAGAGACTGGGCACACACAGTCACACACAGTCACACACAGTCACACACAGACACACACAGTGATTTAACCAAAATCGTTTTTTTTTTTTTTTTTTTTTTTTTTTAAGTAAAACGGAGGGAAAAAATTCCACACAGAACACAGGTCGTTGAGCAAATGACAGGACGGGGAAAAAAGTGCACACAGTTATTATTATCATCATCCTCTTGCTACTAGGGATACGCATTTACCTACATGGATACTCACCTCTCTCGGCTACTAGGTCACCACTTGTGTTCCTTCTTTTCGTTGTTGTTTTTGACAGGTCAAAGATGGTGCACCGTTCTCGGAGGTACTGCAATACCGAGTCGATGCGTGGAGCGGACGGAGCAAGCCCCGCTTCCGACTCCCTGTTGGAAAAATCCATTTAATATGTATAGTCCCCCGATGGGGGACATATCAGATATTAAACTGATAAGAACAGATTGTTTACGGTTTTTATTTCCTTTTTCTGTCATTTACAGGTCATACAACCGCCCACAATGGGCTCCAATTGACAAACCAAAACAACCGAAAAACTGGAGCTCATAAGAAAAAAACTCCATTCAACAGCCTCCCACATCCAAATCCATTACACAAAACAAACCAACACAAAGCAAAAACCAGGCACTAAGGCCAAAACCCTGAGGTGCACCTTCCATAGGAAAAAAAGGTCCCCCACCCAAAACCTCTAACCACCCTGGGCTCACAAACAGAGGTACACGGACAGGAAACCCCACATTCCTAAAAACCCACACCACATATCAAAACCTGGGTCCGGAAAGGGTGTCCTCTAACGGACACCGGCCCCCTACACTAGTCCCAAGCCCCCCTTCCATCTCTCACGGAGAGCGTGGAAACCCCACTTGGCTACTTCCCTCTCCATTCTCCCCCTGAGGCTACTCTCCACCCTCCTGACGATGGTCTCCACACCCCACCCCGTGCCTGTCCTGATTAACTCCACCCGGGAGTCCCACAGCCCCTGCTTTGCCAGACTGACAACCAGCCAGAGGAGGAATCGGTCCCGGGCCAAAGGGACCCGTCTCCCAATCCCCCTCTCCAGCCGGCCCCAGGTTAGCGCAAAGGCGCCGTCCACCCGGCTCAGCAGGGGCAGCACCCGCCCCCACACCACCCCGGCGAAAGGGCAATCCCAAAAAACGTGGCGGATGGTCTCATCGACGCCACAGGCCGGCCTCGGACACAACGGTGTCCGGGCCAGGCTCCTGCTGTACATGGTGCTTCGCACCGGCAGACACCTGTGCAGCACCCTCCAGTGGAGATCCTTCAACCGATTATCCAGACCCTTTAACTGGACCGTTTCCCATACAACGGCCGGGAGTCCCACCACCGGAGGGGCGCACACCTTTCCGAGCGCCTCCTCGTACAGCAGCCGGTGGTCTTTACCCACCACGGCCAAATCGATCGCCCCCTGGGCCCGGAGCCACTTCTCCGCATGACCAAAATGCCATGGGAGCTGCTCCGCCCTGGGACCCAAGTTCGACCAGTCTGCCATTACCGACCTCGCCTGGTAAGAAAAAAACACCCGGAGGAAATATCCTGACGGGTGCAGCACCGGTTCGGCCATCTGAGCCAGCAGGGACGCCACAAAAATGGCGTCCAGCTTTAGGGGGAAGTGAGGTACGCCCCGCCCCCCGGACCCCAACGGAGCGTACATTCGGACACGAGCCACATACTCGTGCCCTCCACCCCAGATGAAACCAAACACCAGCCGCACCACGTCTCTCCTCCAGCAAGCCGGCAGCGGGTAGATGTAGGCCAGATGAGTTAAAGCCGGGAGTACATCTACCTTGAGGACCAGGACCTTGCCGACCAGCGTCAAGGCCCTCGACTTCCACAACCCCAGCTTCCTCCCCATGCTCCCCAGCGCAGCCTCCCAATTAAGGGACGCCGCCCCGAAGTGCTCGAAGAGAACACCGAGGATCTTCAGCGGACCGCGGCACAGGGCAAGGCCCCCCGGCACGTCCATCCTCTCCTTCCACCTCCCAAAAAATTTGACGGAGGATTTTCCGAGGTTCAGAGACGCACCAGACGCCCGTCCGAACTCGGCAAAGATCCCCAGCGCCCGGACCAGGCATCCGTCCCGGCATACCAAGAGCGTGGTGTCATCGGCGTACTGGGACAGCTTGACCCGAAGGCCCCCGCTGCCCGGCACCTCCAACCCCTCCACGCCCCTGTCCGCTCTGATGGCAGCCGCAAGCGGCTCCATGTAAAGGACAAAAAGCAGGGCCGACAAGGGACACCCCTGCCGGACACCCGCCCCAAGCCCGAAAACCTCACCTAGGTGACCGTTGATGTTGGCACGGCACCTGACCCCCGTGTAGAGGCACCTCACCATCCTGATGAAGGCCTCCCCGAACCCCATTGTGTCCAACACCCGGAAGAGAAACCCCCGGTCCACCCGGTCAAAAGCCTTCTCCATGTCCAGGGCCGCCACCATCAAGGGAAGACCACGGTCCTCAACCCAGGCGATGGCATCCCTTAACAGGTTTAGGTTCCAGCGGATAGACCGGCCCGGCACTCCACAAGTCTGGTCCTCATGGACCACGTATGGGAGCGCCTCAAGCATCCTGTCAGCGAGCACTTTTGCCAGTAGCTTGTAATCTACGCAGAGCATAGTCAAAGGCCGCCAGTTCCCCAGGTCAGTGGGGTCACCCCTCTTGAAGAGGAGGGACAAGACCCCGACCGACATTGAACCCGACAGCCCCCCTGACTCAAGCACCGCCAACAGGACCTCAACGACAACCGGCCCGAGCACACCCCAAAACTTGAGGTAGAACTCTGCCGGAAAGCCGTCCACCCCTGGGACCTTACCCTTCCCCATCCTTTTGAGGGCCGACTCCACCTCGGCAAGCGAGAAGGGCGCCCCCAACCCCACCCTCATATCTTCTGGCACGCGCCCAGTCACATGGCCCAGGAACCTCGTCCCAGCGCCCACATCGACTGGCCGTGCCTCAAAAAATCCTCGGAAGTAGCCAGTAGCCGCCTCCACCATAGGGCCTGGCTCTCTGACCACTCCTCCGGACGCAGCCTTCACACCAGTGAAAACCTGCCGATGCTGGCGCTCCCTCACCGCTCCAAAAAACACAGAGGAGCAGGTCTCGTCAGCTTCCAAGAAAGCGTGACGAGCCTTGGTAAGGTATGCCCGAGCATTCTTCTCATGTATCGCTCGGATTTGTGCTTTCAACGAGGCACATCTCTCCGCGTCCATGTCCTGCCCATAGTTGCCCGCGATGTACTCCAGGTCCAAAAGTCCCTGGAGCTGCCTCAGCAACTTCCTCTCCTCCCAACCCTTACCCCACTGGTATGACCGACAAAAATCGGCCATCCTGCCCTTCGCCATCTCCCACCACTCCAAGATGCCCCCACACAAAACCCGGAGGCTATGGAGACCCTCAAAAAACCTGAGGAACTCCCCCACGAACACCTGGTCCTGGAGGAGTTCCAGGCGGAGCTTCCAAAACCCCCTCCCGAAGCTTCCGCCCGGGTCCCCGACACGCAGGAGCACCCCGTCATGGTCGGAGAAAAAAACCGGCAGGAGACGCCCCGCCACCTGCCCCACCGCACCCGGCAGGAACAGATAGTCGAGACGCCTCGCTACCCCCCTGGTGTTGCGCCACGTCGGCCCAGCCAAACCCGGGACCGCCCGCCGCGCTCCGTCCACCAGGCCCTTTCCTTTAAAGAGCTGCCGCAGAGCCACTACACTGCTCTCGGTAGCGCCGGCCATCTCAAAATTAAAATCCCCCCCCACTATAAGCGCCCTGTCCGTGGCACACAAAGGGACCAGAGCCTCCACCAACTCTCTCCTCTCTGCCTCCCTCTGCGGCCCATAAATACATACCACCCTCCATCTGTGCTCCCCCTTTCTAACATCCGCCCCAACAACCCTTCCCTGCAACCCCACCAGTTTCTCCTCTACCCTGATCCCCCCGTTTCCAAACAAAATGCCCACCCCTGTCGAGTGCACCCCTCCCACCGACCATACAGCCCCCCCGTGCCCCCACTCCCTTGTGAACCTTGTGTCATCCCCTTCATCCCTCAGGTGCACCTCCTGCAAGAAACAAAAATCAAACCCAATCCCACCCAGTGCCCCAAACACAGCCCTCCTTTTAACAGCATCCCTTAAACCCCGCACATTTACAGTCATAACAGTGTAGCCCCCCATTGAAAAAAAGAAAACCCACACACACTACCCAGCAAAACCCTATTCCATCCCGTCATCGTCGGCCATCGCCCGCTCCGTCCCTGTGGACGCCAACGAAGCCACCAACGACAACTCCCCCCACCCGACATAGACTCCTCAAAGTCCCTGACTGACAGCCCCACAACATCCTCACCCCCCCCAGAGTCAGAAAAGGGCACGTCTGCACCGGCTCCGAGGGCCCCAATCTCCGACACTCTTTTTGCAGACCTTTCACCCCCCGCCACAGTTTCTGGACTCACCCTTCCACCGTCAATTTTGGACCTCTTTCTTCCAGTGTCCAATGACCCCATTGGATCGCCCTGCTGCCCAGGCGGGAGCAATCCGCCCGAGGCAGCAACAGGAGAGGAAACCGATACCCCAACCAGCCCCCCAGACAGCCCCTCCGACAGCTCCCTCAGTCCAACAAGGGCCTCCTCAAACACCCCCATCGACAGCGGCCTTTCCTCCGGCGGGGTATCCGCCACCACCTCCACAACCTCCTCCACCTCCTTTTCCGGCACCTTTGCCACAGGCACCACTTTGGGCGCTTTTCCCTTTCCTTTTCCTTTTCCTTTTCCTTCCGTCTCCCTTGACGTGCCAACACCTTCTTCTTCACCCGTGCCTTCCGTCTCCCTTGACCCGGCCACCTTTTCCTCCTCTGGGGCTTTTCCTGCCTCCTGGCTTCTTTTCCCCTTTCGCCTCTTCACCACTTTCCAGACCTGCTCCTGGCCTCTTTCGCCCTCCTCCATGGCTGCGTCCTCCGCTGGGCCACCTTCGCCCTCCTCCCCGGACGAGCCTGCCATTGTGCCTCCGTCACCTTCTGCGGGTCTTTTCGTAGACGGGCCGGCCCTCTCCTCATTCTCCGTTGCCGCTCCTCCCGCCGCCTCGGCGTACGAGCGCCTCCTCTTTGGGCAATCCCGAACCAAGTGCCCTGTTGCACCACACTCATGACACGTTTTCGGGGTCGGACAGCCGTTGGTGTCATGCTGGTCCGACCCACACCTCCGGCACCGGCGCTGGTTACATGTCGCCGCGACGTGGCCGATCTTCATACATCGCCTGCAGAACTCTGGCTGTCGGGGATAGTAGAGAGTACCCCTCTCCATCCCTATGGCGAACATTGCCGGTAGGTGCCGGTAGCCGTCCTTGCCCCCTGGTTCGGGCTGTAGGACCGTCTGGTACTGCTGATGGCCCGTCCAGTACCCGTACAGGTCCCTGAGAAGGCGCGGCCCCGCCTTCACCGTACACCATCGCTCCAGGAACCCCTTCACCTCAATCTCGGTCACGTTGGCGTTGTACATGTGGACCGTTATTATGCGGAAACCGCCCCTTGACAGGTCTGTCACGTTGAACATCCCCAAAGGCCTCTCAGCACCAGCCTCCTCAACCTTCCTGACCACCTCATCCTTCCTTGTCTCCTTGAAGAAGGTGACATCAAAGGAGTGGTCCTTCATGTTGTCCTGAAGGCACAAGACCTCATTTGGCCCTGCCTTCAGATTCCCCAGGAGCACAAGGCGGGCAAACTGCTCCCGGCCCCACGGTTCCTCGTTAGCTCCAGCCCACTGGAAGCGGAGGGTATTCTTTATACCCTGCCCGGGCACACCCCCCACTCCAGGTCCTACCGACATAATGCCGCCGGAAAGTGGCTACGCACCGGGTACGTTAAACCAACTCCCAACGTGCAGGAAAACGGACAAAAAAAAACGATAATTGAGAAATTTCAAAAAAGGAGGGAAACGCACGTCGCGTAAATCAAAGCAGCTTACAAGCCAAAAAACCCAAAAGAAGACCCACTTTTTCCACCTGTGCCCCAATACACCGCACGACTCCAGGTGAAAAATCCCAAACCAATCGCTCCCACTCTGTCCACTCTCCGAGCCGCAGATTGTGTGCAAATTGAAGAGAAAGCAGAGTTTTGATTTCGGACAAAGTGAAGGGGTCGAGAAACACTCGTTCAGTGCCAGACACAGGCCTCGTGGATTTGTGAGTGAGTGAATGAACAAATGGGGCATGAGTGAGTTGGTGACTAGTTAGTTGAGTGACTAGTCAAGTCACTGAGTGAGAGACTGGTCACACACAGTCACACACAGTCACACACAGTCACACACAGACACACACACAGTGATTTAACCAAAATCTTTTTTTTTTTTTTTTTTTTTTTTTTTTTTTAAGTAAAACGGAGGGAAAAAAATTCCACACAGAACACAGGTCGTTGAGCAAATGACAGGACGGGGAAAAAAGTGCACACAGTTATTATTATCATCATCCTCTTGCTACTAGGGATACGCATTTACCTACATGGATACTCACCTCTCTCGGCTACTAGGTCACCACTTGTGTTCCTTCTTTTTGTTTTCTGTTGTTGTTTTTGACAGGTCAAAGATGGTGCACCGTTCTCGGAGGTACTGCAATACCGAGTCGATGCGTGGAGCGGACGGAGCAAGCCCCGCTTCCGACTCCCTGTTGGAAAAATCCATTTAATCTGTATAGTCCCCCGATGGGGGACATATCAGATATTAAACTGATAAGAACAGATTGTTTACGGTTTTTATTTCCTTTTTCTGTCATTTACAGGTCACACAGGTCGTTGAGCACAAAAACAACTAAAACAACCGAACCCACCACTCCCGCTCCTATGGAGCTCATCCCCCATAGAAAAAACTCCATTCATTGGCCGAGGCTTCTGCCTCCCACATCCAATTCCATTACACAAACAAAACAACACAAAGCAAAAACCACAGGCACTAAGGCCAAAACCCTGAGGTGCACCTTCCAAAGGAAAAAGGTCCCCCACCCAAAACCTCTAACCACCCTGGGCTCACAAACAGAGAGGTTGTCCTCTAACGGACACCGGCCCCACGCCCGCACATACCCGAAACCCCACATTCCTAAAAACCCAAACCCCATATCAAAACCTGGGCACTCGTCGGAAAGGGTGTCCTCTAACGGACACCGGCCCCCTACACTAGTCCCAAGCCCCCTTCCATCTCTCACGGAGAGCGTGGAAACCCCACTTGGCTACTTCCCTCTCCATCTCCCCCTGAGGCTACTCTCCACCCTCCTGACGATGGTCTCCACACCCCACCCCGTGCCTGTCCTGATTAACTCCACCCGGGAGTCCCACAGCCCCTGCTTTGCCAGGCTGACAACCAGCCAGAGGAGGAATCGGTCCCGGGCCAAAGGGACCCGTCTCCCAATCCCCCTCTCCAGCCGGCCCCAGGTTAGCGCAAAGGCGCCGTCCACCCGGCTCAGCAGGGGCAGCACCCGCCCCCACACCACCCCGGCGAAAGGGCAATCCCAAAAACGTGGCGGATGGTCTCATCGACGCCACAGGCCGGCCTCGGACACAACGGTGTCCGGGCCAGGCTCCTGCTGTACATGGTGCTTCGCACCGGCAGACACCTGTGCAGCACCCTCCAGTGGAGATCCTTCAACCGATTATCCAGACCCTTTAACTGGACCGTTTCCCATACAACGGCCGGGAGTCCCACCACCGGAGGGGCGCACACCTTTCCGAGCGCCTCCTCGTACAGCAGCCGGTGGTCTTTACCCACCACGGCCAAATCGATCGCCCCCTGGGCCCGGAGCCACTTCTCCGCATGACCAAAATGCCATGGGAGCTGCTCCGCCCTGGGACCCAAGTTCGACCAGTCTGCCATTACCGACCTCGCCTGGTAAGAAAAAAAAAACACCCGGAGGAAATATCCTGACGGGTGCAGCACCGGTTCGGCCATCTGAGCCAGCAGGGACGCCACAAAAATGGCGTCCAGCTTTAGGGGAAGTGAGGTACACCCCGCCCCCCCGGACCCCAACGGAGCGTACATTCGGACACGAGCCACATACCGTGCCCTCCACCCCAGATGAAACCAAACACCAGCCGCACCACGTCTCTCCTCCAGCAAGCCGGCAGCGGGTAGATGTAGGCCAGATGAGTTAAAGCCGGGAGTACATCTACCTTGAGGACCAGGACCTTGCCGACCAGCGTCAAGGCCCTCGACTTCCACAACCCCAGCTTCCTCCCCATGCCCCCAGCGCAGCCTCCCAATTAAGGGACGCCGCCCGAAGTGCTCGAAGAGAACACCGAGGATCTTCAGCGGACCGCGGCACAGGGCAAGGCCCCCCGGCACGTCCATCCTCTCCTTCCACCTCCCAAAAAATTTGACGGAGGATTTTCCGAGGTTCAGAGACGCACCAGACGCCCGTCCGAACTCGGCAAAGATCCCCAGCGCCCGGACCAGGCATCCGTCCCGGCATACCAAGAGCGTGGTGTCATCGGCGTACTGGGACAGCTTGACCCGAAGGCCCCCGCTGCCCGGCACCTCCAACCCCTCCACGCCCCTGTCCGCTCTGATGGCAGCCGCAAGCGGCTCCATGTAAAGGACAAAAAGCAGGGCCGACAAGGGACACCCCTGCCGGACACCCGCCCCAAGCCCGAAAACCTCACCTAGGTGACCGTTGATGTTGGCACGGCACCTGACCCCCGTGTAGAGGCACCTCACCATCCTGATGAAGGCCTCCCCGAACCCCATTGTGTCCAACACCCGGAAGAGAAACCCCCGGTCCACCCGGTCAAAAGCCTTCTCCATGTCCAGGGCCGCCACCATCAAGGGAAGACCACGGTCCTCAACCCAGGCGATGGCATCCCTTAACAGGTTTAGGTTCCAGCGGATAGACCTGCCCGGCACTCCACAAGTCTGGTCCTCATGGACCACGTATGGGAGCGCCTCAAGCATCCTGTCAGCGAGCACTTTTGCCAGTAGCTTGTAATCTACGCAGAGCATAGTCAAAGGCCGCCAGTTCCCCAGGTCAGTGGGGTCACCCCTCTTGAAGAGCAGGGACAAGACCCCGACCGACATTGAACCCGACAGCCCCCCTGACTCAAGCACCGCCAACAGGACCTCAACGACAACCGGGCCGAGCACACCCCAAAACTTGAGGTAGAACTCTGGCGGAAGGCCGTCCACCCCTTGGACCTTACCCTTCCCCCTCCTTTTGAGGGCCGACTCCACCTCGGCAAGCGAGATGGGCACCCCCAACCCCACCCTCATATCTTCTGGCACGCGCCCAGTCAAATGGCCCAGGAACCTCGTCCCAGCGCCCACATCGACTGGCCGTGCCTCAAAAAATCCTCGGAAGTAGCCAGTAGCTGCCTCCACCATAATGCCTGGCTCTCTGACCACTCCTCCGGACGCAGCCTTCACACCAGTGAAAACCTGCGGATGCTGGCGCTCCAAGACAGAGGCTTCCAAGAAAGCGTGACGAGCCTTGGTAAGGTATGCCCGAGCATTCTTCTCATGTATCGCTCGGATTTGTGCTTTCAACGAGGCACATCTCTCCGCGTCCATGTCCTGCCCATAGTTGCTCGCGATATACTCCAGGTCCAAAAGTCCCTGGAGCTGCCTCAGCAACTTCCTCTCCTCCCAACCCTTACCCCACTGGTATGACCGACAAAAATCGGCCATCCTGCCCTTCGCCATCTCCCACCACTCCAAGATGCCCCCACACAAAGCCCGGAGGCTATTGAGACCCTCAAAAAACCTGAGGAACTCCCCCACGAACACCTGGTCCTGGAGGAGTTCCAGGCGGAGCTTCCAAACCCCCTCCCGAAGCTTCCGCCCGGGTCCCCGACACGCAGGAGCACCCCGTCATGGTCGGAGAAAAAAACCGGCAGGAGACGCCCCGCCACCTGCCCCACCGCACCCGGCAGGAACAGATAGTCGAGACGCCTCGCTACCCCCCTGGTGTTGCGCCACGTCGGCCCAGCCAAACCCGGGACCGCCCGCCGCGCTCCGTCCACCAGGCCCTTTCCTTTAAAGAGCTGCCGCAGAGCCACTACACTGCTCTCGGTAGCGCCGGCCATCTCAAAATTAAAATCCCCTCGACTATAAGAGCCCTGTCAGTGGCACACAAAGGGACCAGAGCCTCCACCATCTCTCTCCTCTCTGCCTCCCTCTGCGGCCCATAAATACATACCACCCTCCATCTGTGCTCCCCCTTTCTAACATCCGCCCCAACAACCCTTCCCTGCAACCCCAACAGTTTCTTCTCTACCCTGATCCCCCGTTTCCAAACAAAATGCCCACCCCTGTCGAGTGCCCCCTCCCACCAACCATACAGCCCCCCGTGCCCCCACTCCCTTGTGAACCTTGTGTCATCCCCCTCATCCCTCAGGTGCACCTCCTGCAAGAAACAAAAATCAAACCCAATCCCACCCAGTGCCCCGAACACAGCCCTCCGTTTAACAGCATCCCTTAAACCCCGCACATTTACAGTCATAACAGTGTAGCCCCCCATTGAAAAAAAAGAAACCCACACACACTACCCAGCAAAACCCTATTCCATCCCGTCATCGTCGGCCATCGCCCGCTCCGTCCCTGTGGACGCCAACGAAGCCACCAACGACAACTCCCCCACCCGACATAGACTCCTCAAAGTCCCTGACTGACAGCCCCACAACATCCTCACCTCCCCCAGAGTCAGAAAAGGGCACATCCTGCACTCCCCCAGAGTCAGAAATGGGCCGAGGGCCGAGGGCCAATCTCCGACACTCTTTTTGCAGACCTTTCACCCCCCGCCACAGTTTCTGGACTCACCCTTCCACCGTCAATTTTGGACCTCTTTCTTCCAGTGTCCAATGACCCCATTGGATCGCCCTGCTGCCCAGGCGGGAGCAATCCGCCCGAGGCAGCAACAGGAGAGGAAACCGATACCCCAACCAGCCCCCCAGACAGCCCCTCCGACAGCTCCCTCAGTCCAACAAGGGCCTCCTCAAACACCCCCATCGACAGCGGCCTTTCCTCCGGCGGGGTATCCGCCACCACCTCCACAACCTCCTCCACCTCCTTTTCCGGCACCTTTGCCACAGGCACCACTTTGGGCGCTTTTCCCTTTCCTTTTCCTTTTCCTTTTCCTTCCGTCTCCCTTGACGTGCCAACACCTTCTTCTTCACCCGTGCCTTCCGTCTCCCTTGACCCGGCCACCTTTTCCTCCTCTGGGGCTTTTCCTGCCTCCTGGCTTCTTTTCCCCTTTCGCTTCTTCACCACTTTCCAGACCTGCTCCTGGCCTCTTTCGCCCTCCTCCATGGCTGCGTCCTCCGCTGGGCCACCTTCGCCCTCCTCCCCGGACGAGCCTGCCATTGTGCCTCCGTCACCTTCTGCGGGTCTTTTCATAGATGGGCCGGCCCTCTCCTCATTCTCCGTTGCCGCTTCTCCCGCCGCCTCGGCATACGAGCGCCTCCTCTTTGGGCAATCCCGAACCAAGTGCCCTGTTGCACCACACTCATGACACGTTTTCGGGGTCGGACAGCCGTTGGTGTCATGCTGGTCCGACCCACACCTCCGGCACCGGTGCTGGTTACATGTCGCCGCGACATGGCCGATCTTCATGCATCGCCTGCAGAACTCTGGCTGTCGGGGATAGTAGAGAGTACCCCTCTCCATCCCTATGGCGAACATTGCCGGTAGGTGCCGGTAGCCGTCCTTGCCCCCTGGTTCGGGCTGTAGGACCGTCTGGTACTGCTGATGGCCCGTCCAGTACCCGTACAGGTCCCTGAGAAGGCGCTGCCCCGCCTTCACCGTACACCATCGCTCCAGGAACCCCTTCACCTCAATCTCGGTCACGTTGGCGTTGTACATGTGGACCGTTATTATGCGGAAACCGCCCCTTGACAGGTCTGTCACGTTGAACATCCCCAAAGGCCTCTCAGCACCAGCCTCCTCAACCTTCCTGACCACCTCATCCTTCCTTGTCTCCTTGAAGAAGGTGACATCAAAGGAGTGGTCCTTCATGTTGTCCTGAAGGCACAAGACCTCATTTGGCCCTGCCTTCAGATTCCCCAGGAGCACAAGGCGGGCAAACTGCTCCCGGCCCCACGGTTCCTCGTTAGCTCCAGCCCACTGGAAGCGGAGGGTATTCTTTATACCCTGCCCGGGCACACCCCCCACTCCAGGTCCTACCGACATAATGCCGCCGGAAAGTGGCTACGCACCGGGTACGTTAAACCAACTCCCAACGTGCAGGAAAACGGAAAAAAAAAACGATAATTGAGAAATTTCAAAAAAGGAGGGAAAACGCACGTCGCGTAAATCAAAAGCAGCTTACAAGCCAAAAAACCCAAAAGAAGACCCACTTTTTCCACCTGTGCCCCAATACACCGCACGACTCCAGGTGAAAAATCCCAACCAACTCGCTCCCACTCTGTCCACTCTCCGAGCCGCAACTTGTGCGTAAATTGAAGAGAAAGCAGAGTTTTGATTTCGGACAAAGTGAAGGGGTCGAGAAACACTCGTTCAGTGCCAGACACAGGCCTCGTGGATTTGTGAGTGAGTGAATGAACAAATGGGGGCATGAGTGAGTTGGTGACTAGTTAGTTGAGTGACTAGTCAAGTCACCGAGTGAGAGACTGGGCACACACAGTCACACACAGTCACACACAGACACACACAGTGATTTAACCAAAATCGTTTTTTTTTTTTTTTTTTTTTTTAAGTAAAACGGAGGGAAAAAATTCCACACAGAACACAGGTCGTTGAGCAAATGACAGGACGGGGAAAAAAAGTGCACACAGTTATTATTATCATCATCCTCTTGCTACTAGGGATACGCATTTACCTACATGGATACTCACCTCTCTCGGCTACTAGGTCACCACTTGTGTTCCTTCTTTTTGTTGTTGTTTTTGACAGGTCAAAGATGGTGCACCGTTCTCGGAGGTACTGCAATACCGAGTCGATGCGTGGAGCGGACGGAGCAAGCCCCGCTTCCGACTCCCTGTTGGAAAAATCCATTTAATATGTATAGTCCCCCGATGGGGGACATATCAGATATTAAACTGATAAGAACAGATACTACACTTGATCTTAGCCAAAAGGCCGAGAAGCGATAACCCACAAATGGGACCCTGTTGACGCCGGGACCCCGGGGGGCTCCGAGGTGGGCCGCGTGCGACCGACGGAGGTCCGGCATCTAGAGACAATAGTGACGTCCCCCCTGAAAGAGACTTACAGACTTAGAGACTTAGACTTACAGACTTACAGACAGACAGACAGACAGACAGACATGGTGGCTCATTTCTCTTGTAACAAAATACTAGGGCTCTGCCGGAAGCAAAGCCCATCCAAAAATGAGTTGAACTCATTAGTGTTCCTCTCCACGGAAGTCTTTAGTAAAAGGCGAAAAACTTGTGCGTAAATTGAAGAGAAAGCAGAGTTTTGATTTCGGACAAAGTGAAGGGGTCGAGAAACACTGGTTCAGTGCCAGACACAGGCCTCGTGGATTTGTGAGTGAGTGAATGAACAAATGGGGGCATGAGTGAGTTGGTGACTAGTTAGTTGAGTGACTAGTCAAGTCACCGAGTGAGAGACTGGGCACACACAGTCACACACAGTCACACACAGACACACACAGACACACACAGTGATTTAACCAAAATCGTTTTTTTTTTTTTTTAAGTAAAACGGAGGGAAAAAATTCCACACAGAACACAGGTCGTTGAGCAAATGACAGGACGGGGAAAAAAGTGCACACAGTTATTATTATCATCATCCTCTTGCTACTAGGGATACGCATTTACCTACATGGATACTCACCTCTCTCGGCTACTAGGTCACCACTTGTGTTCCTTCTTTTTGTTGTTGTTTTTGACAGGTCAAAGATGGTGCACCGTTCTCGGAGGTACTGCAATACCGAGTCGATGCGTGGAGCGGACGGAGCAAGCCCCGCTTCCGACTCCCTGTTGGAAAAATCCATTTAATATGTATAGTCCCCCGATGGGGGACATATCAGATATTAAACTGATAAGAACAGATTGTTAAACGTCTTTATTCCATAAAGACACATACATTCTATGCCTTGCCCACATAGGGCGCCGATGAAAAACAAACCCCCAACCACCACAACATCCCACATCACATAAAGACCCAAAAAAAAACTCAACAATCCACCCACATCACCAAAAACCCCACTTAATACTCCCATCATACAACCCAAACCCCAAAAAACCAAAAAAACCCAAAATATCACTCAGTGACGGTCATGTCCTCAATCAAACATCCAAATGGCGAAAACCAGTTCTGTTCCCTGGGACGTCCATCATGTCCCCCTCGGGGTCCCAGTCCCAGGCCCAGACCCTCCCCGACATCAGGTCCCCCCCAGCAAACGCCATTTCTGTCCCTTGGGACGCCACCGGGGTCCCTGTGTCCTCCCAACGTCATCTTAAAGGCAAACCCCTCCGTGGCGAAACCAAACTCCCACGGTCCCCCCGCCACCACCCCTCATCCCCCACCACCACCCCTCCTCACCCCGTACCCACCCTCTTGGCAGCCAAAACCGCCCTCTTCTTCCTGGGCATTTTATGACCCTCTTAAAAGTGATGTTCTCCTCCGGGCAGACCTCCTGGTGAACCGCAGCCATCCCTGCAGACAGCTCCCTTAGCCCAGCCAGGGCCTCTTCCAGCCCTCGTCACCTTCTTCCGCCCGCCTCTCCCCAGGTGGTGTTTCCTCCACCACCTCCATCTCCTCCACCACCTCCATCACTTCCTCCCCCCCACTGGCCTGCCTGGGGCTTCCACCCCTTCTGCGGGCACCCCTCCTGGGGACCCACCGCCTTGCTCCTGTGGCTCCTCCACCGGGGCTCCTGTGGCTCCTCCCCGCCTGCTCCTGGGGCACCTGCCCCGCCTGCTCCTGCTCCTGGGGCACCGGCCCCCCTGCTTCTGCTCCTGGGGCACCGGCCCCGCCTGCTTCTGGGGCACCGGCCCCGCCTGCTTCTGGGGCACCGGCCCCGCCTGCTTCTGGGGCACCGCCCCGCCTGCTTCTGGGGCGCCCTGCCCTCACCCGCTGCTTGTCCACCTCCGCATGGGCCCTCACCCCCGCAGCCTCCGCATAGGACCTCCTCCGCCTTGGGACAGGCCGCGACCAGGTGATCCTCAGCCCCGCACTCCCTGCATCTTTGGGGCTGCGGGCAGTCCGTAGCCATGTGCCCTCAGCCCCACACCGGTTACACCTTCTCTTTGCTGCGCAAACCGCCGCTGCTGTGCCCCATCTTCTTGCACCGCCTGCAGAACTCCGGCTGGCGGGCGTAGTAGAGGGTGCCCCTCTCATCTCTAATGTCAAACACCCCCGGGATGTGGCGGTATCCGTCCTTCCCAGTGGGGTCTGGCTGAAGGACCACCTGGTACTGGCGGTGCACCGTCCAAAACCCGTAGTTATGGACCCATCAAGTCCCCCAGCCTTGCCTCACGGCACAGTACCCCGCCAAAACCCCGCCACCGTGTCATCCTCCACGTTGGGGTTGTACATATGTACAGTCACCACCCTGAGACCCCCTTGAAAGGTCCGTCACCCTGAAAAGATGACAGGACTGGTCTGGTCCGCCTCCTCCACCTTCTTCACAGTCCTCCTCCATATCCGCCTCCTTGAAAAACAGACCTCAAAGGCGTGTCCCGGGCGTTCCCCTGCAGGCCCTTGACTATCTCGGGCGTCAGCCCAAAAATCCCCATCATCACCACCCTGGTGAATTGGTCCCTGGGCCACATGTCCTCCAGCTCCCCCTTCCACTGGAAACGGAGAGTGTTTTTATGCCCTGTCCCAGGCACACCCTCCGCTCCTGGACCCACCGCCATGGTGCTGTGCGTTAAAACAGCCAAACACCAGGCCCCACAAAAAGAAAAAACACCCAAACAAACCCTAACTAAGGAAAAGCGCACGTCGCGCAAAACAAAATACTAAAACTTAAAAAACCCACCAACAACCGTGAAACTCTCCACCTGTGCCCCATACACCGCACGGCCAACAGGTGAAGAAAAAAACCAACCGCATTCACTATGTACCTCCCCCACTCTGAGCCTCAACTTCACTTGTGCGTAAATTGAAGAGAAAGCAGAGTTTTGATTTCGGACAAAGTGAAGGGGTCGAGAAACACTCGTTCAGTGCCAGACACAGGCCTCGTGGATTTGTGAGTGAGTGAATGAACAAATGGGGGCATGAGTGAGTTGGTGACTAGTTAGTTGAGTGACTAGTCAAGTCACCGAGTGAGAGACTGGGGGCACACACAGTCACACACAGTCACACACAGACACACACAGTGATTTAACCAAAATTTTTTTTTTTTTTTTTTTTTTTTAAGTAAAACGGAGGGAAAAAATTCCACACAGAACACAGGTCGTTGAGCAAATGACAGGACGGGGAAAAAAGTGCACACAGTTATTATTATCATCATCCTCTTGCTACTAGGGATACGCATTTACCTACATGGATACTCACCTCTCTCGGCTACTAGGTCACCACTTGTGTTCCTTCTTTTCGTTGTTGTTTTTGACAGGTCAAAGATGGTGCACCGTTCTCGGAGGTACTGCAATACCGAGTCGATGCGTGGAGCGGACGGAGCAAGCCCCGCTTCCGACTCCCTGTTGGAAAAATCCATTTAATATGTATAGTCCCCCGATGGGGGACATATCAGATATTAAACTGATAAGAACAGATGATGATTAAATTGGTTTATTTCATACCCGAGATCACATTGCACATACACCATATTCCTTTTCCCATCCCACCACCAATCTCACCTTCAATCACTTAAATGCAATGATCATGAGTAGCCACTAACAAAAAACAAAACCCGCCCATGGAAACATTGCAGTTACAAGGCTCTACATCGTCTACACTCCTGGCAACCAAAACTTCTATGATATTTGCTCCTGAATTTGCAGCCCAAATAAAGCCTGCTCTAAGGCCCTCCACCAATCCCGCCAGCAAGGCACTTACTCCAGCCTTTCCCATTATGAAGCAGACAACCAAAAGTGGACGCTTCCAATGGCCAAAGAAAAACACAAAAACCCCACAGGGGAGCCTCATCCCCGCCCCCCATCTCCCGGGTCCCTAATCCTACACCAGCCCTAGCCCCCCTTTCCACCTCTCCCTGGCCGCGTGCTGTCCCCACTTACTCTCCTCCCTTTTCATCCTAGCCTTCAAGTCCCCCTCCACCCTCCTCACTATTCCCTCCACCCCCACGTCTTTCCCTTTCTTGACTAGCTGCTGCCTTGCGTCCCACAGCCCCTGTTTGAAGAGGCTGATAATCAGCCAGAGCAGCAGCCTGTCCCTCCCTGTACCCCTCACACCCCCTACACCTCTCTCGACCCGTGTCCATGTTAACACAAAATCCCCTCTCACCTTGCCTAACAGCCCCTGTGCCCTCGCCCATACCACCCCGGCAACAGCACAGTCCCAGAAAGCGTGACGCAACGTCTCCTCCCCGCCGCAGACCTGTCTTGGACAGGTCGGGGATCGCGACAAGCCGTGCCGGTACATGATGGAGCGCACCGGCACGGACTTGTGGAGGCATAACCAGTTCAGGTCCTTGAGCCTGTTGTCCAGACCCTTTACCTGTACTCCCTCCCAGACCGCCGACGGAATGCCCACTACGGGCCCTGGGCACGCCCTCTTCCTGACCTCCTCGTACAGCTGTTTGTGGTCCAAACCTACTCGGGCAACTTCAACCTCGGGGTGCGCCCGTAGCCATTTAGCCGCGTGGCCAAAGTGCCACGGCAGCTGTTCCGCCCGAGGACCCGTGTTGGACCACACCATTACTCCTCTCGCCTGGTACGAGAAAAACACCCGCAGGAAGTACCCAGACGGGTGTGTCACCGGACGAGCAAGCTCCGCCAACAAAAAGGAGACAAAGACCGAGTCCAGCTTCCGGGAAAATGTGGTACCCCCCTACCTCCCTCCCCGATGGGGCAGAGCATGCGAGCCCTGGCGACCCACTCATACCTGGCACCCCACATGAACTGGAACACCAGCCTTACAAGAGGCCGCCTCAGACACGCTGGCATCGGGTAAATGTATGCCAAATACAAAAGAGTTGGCAAAACATCCACTTTCAGGACCAGTACCTTGCCCATAAATGACAGGGACCTAGCCTTCCACATTGCCAACCTGGTCTGCGCTGCAGCGATGCACCTGTTCCAGTTCAGCGCCGCAGAGCCGAAGGTCTCAAAATGGACCCCGAGAACTTTCAGGGCCCCCTTACAGAGAGATAACCCTCCGGGCACATCCGTTCTACCACTCCATCTCCCGAAAAACTTAACGGAAGACTTTGCGTGGTTCAGAACCGCTCCAGACGCTCGGGTGAAGTCCCCAATGATGGCAAGGGACCTTCTCAGGCACGAGTCCTTGCACAGTAGCAAGGAAGTGTCGTCGGCGTACTGCGTCAACTTGACACGCAGTCCGCCACTTCCAGGGATCAGCAAGCCCTCCACCCCTGCGTCCGCCCTAATGGCAGCCGCCAGGGGCTCCATGTACAGTACGAAGAGGAGGGCCGAGAGCGGGCATCCCTGCCTGACCCCAGACGAGAGGTCAAGAACGTCACCTAAGTGACCGTTCACGCTAACCCGGCACCCCGCTCCAACATACAAAGTACGGACCCATCCTACAAACTTCTCCCCAAAACCTAACCTACCTAAAACCCTAAACAGAAAGGATCTATTCACGCGATCAAAGGCTTTCGCCTGATCAAGCGCTGCTACCATTAACGGCAGACCTCTATCTTCTACCCAGGCGATGGAGTCCCTGATCAACTGCAGGTTCCATCTAATCGAGCGGCCCTCTACCCCGCACGTCTGATCTTCATGGACAACGTAGGGAAGGGCCGTGCGCAGCCTGTCCGCTAGGACTTTTGCCAGGAGCTTATAATCTACGCACAGCATTGTCAATGGTCGCCAGTTGGCGAGGTCCGTGGCCTCTCCCCTCTTGAAAAGGAGGGAGAGAATGCCCACGGCCATCGACCTCCCTGGGACCCCAGTCTCAAGGATGGCCTTCAAGACATTGAGGACCGCCGGTCCGAGTACACCCCAAAACTTGAGGTAAAACTCTGCCGGCAGCCCATCCATCCCAGGGACCTTCCCTTTGCCCATCCTCCTGAGAGCGCTCTCCACCTCACCAAGGGAGATCGGAGCCTCCATCGCCTCTCTAATGTCCTCCGGCACCCGCCGGGACAAGTGTTCTAAAACACAGTTCCCTGTTCTACCTCTACTACCCTCTCCTGAAAAAATCACGGAAATGGTCCGTAGTGACCCGGACCATCTCTCCCGGCTCCCTAACTACCCTCCCTGTCCTTTCTTCCCTAATCCCATACATTACCTTCCTACCCTGTCTGACCCTAACCGATTTAAAGAACGCAGCGGAACAAGTCTCGTTATGTTCTATGAAACCGCTATGAGCTCGCTCTAGGAAAGCGCGAGCTTTCTGCTCATGCACCTTCCGGAGCTGCGCCTTAAGGGCAGCGGACCGCTCCCAGTTGACCGACCCGCCGAGGTTGCCTGCCTCGTACTCAAGTTCGAGCAACCTTTGGAGCCGGTCCATCTCCCGCCTTTCCTCCCTTTTAGCCCTCTTACAGTACCCTATTATAAATCCTCTCGCCCTCACCTTCACTAGCTCCCACCACTCTAACACCCCTTGACACATCGGCCTGAGGCCCTCCAGTCCCCGAAAGAAACCAATGAAGGACTTCACGAAATCTTGCTCGTCCAGAACCCCCCTATCCAGTTTCCAGTAACCCCTGCCAAAGAGGCCAACCGGTGCACTCACCCGCAGAAGCACCCGTCGTGGTCCGAAAAGAACACAGGCATCAGCCGCCCAGACAACCGACCCAAAGACCTCGAGACAAAGATATAGTCTAGCCTCCGCGCAACCCCCCGGGAGTTGCGCCACGTGGGACCAGCCGTCACCGGGGCCGAGTGCAGGCCACCATCCACCAGCCCATGGCTAGCCATGAGTCTTTTGATGGCGCCCGCACTGGTGTCCCCACCTGCGCCTAAGTCAACATTAAGATCCCCGCCCACCACCAGTCTCCTATTTGTAGCACACAGCGGCGACAGGCAATCCACCATCTCCCTCCTGTCTGCCGCCGACTGAGGCCCATAAACCACCACCAACCTATATCTGCACTCCCTAAATCTGACGTCAACCCCTAACACCCTCCCCGGCATACCAACAAAAGTTCCCTCTAACTTCACCTCCCTATTCCCAAACAGGATCCCCACCCCTGTCGAATGCACCCCACCTATCCCCCACACCGACTCCCCCTTGTCCCACTCCCTACTAAACCTAATGGCATCCCCTTCGTCCCTAAGGTGAACCTCTTGAAGAAAACAAAAATCAAACCCCACACCCCCCAGAAACCCAAAAACCGACCTCCTTTTAACACCACCCCTTAACCCTCTAACATTTAAACTAAACATTGTGGTCACAGCCATTTTACATCAGGACAAAAGGCCAACAAAAACACACTGTACCAAAAACCCAAAACAGAGGTTCACCTGAGGCTCCCCTGCTCCCAACCCTCCTCTAAGGAGAGGAAAACCCCCTCCCGCCCGATAATTGGCTCCCCTCAGTCAAAGTTCCGGCGCGTCGCTCCCAGCGACACCCCGCTGACCACCCCCTCCCCATCTGGGGCCCAAGACGCCGGCATAGCGTTCGGGTAAGTCTCTTCCTCACCCAACCGGCTCGACACCTCCTCTTCAGCCAGATCTGTTACCAGCTCTGCCCCCTCCATATCCTCCATCGAGCCCAGTGATACAGAGTCCTGCGAGGACAGGGGGACGGCGTCCACGGTGCTGTCCCTGGCCCCCGTCGGCCGCTTTCCTGCCCCCTCTCCCTGGGGCCCCGCTTACATCCTGCGCTGCGCTCTTCCTCTTCCTCGCTTTTTCTTGCCGAGGTAAAGGTCCATCCCATCCTCTTCCGGCTGTACTGCCGCCACCTGCAGCCCAGCCACCATCTTCCGCATCACCTCCACCCCGCTAGAGGCTCCTGCAGTGCACTTATCTCCGCCCCCTCCTCACACCCCCTTGCCGGCCCTCAGCGGGCTCCACCGCTGCTTCTGCGGGTTGCGCCTGTGGGGGAGTCTCCGTCAAGGCTTTCTCCATTTCGGCCTTCTCTCTCTCTTTCCTCTCTGGCCCTCCAGCCTTCTTCCCTCCCGCTGCCGCCGACGCATATGTCCTCTGCCTTGCCGGGCAGTCCCGGTAGAGGTGCTCCTTGCTGCCGCATCCGTGGCACGCCTTGGGCTCCCGGCAGTCCTCGACTCATGGTCCCCTGGCAGTAGCGGCATTTACGGGACCCGCAGGTGGCAGATCCATGGCCGTACGCCATGCACCTCCTGCAGAACTGCGGCTGGAGTGCGTAGAACAGCTTCCCCCTGTCTGCTCCCAAGGAGAAGTAGGCTGGGGGTGGAGGTACCCGCCCACGCCTCCCTGATCGGGCCTCAGGAGCACCTGGAACTGGCGGTAACGTTCCAGATCCCTAACGTGTTCAACATCTTCTTCCCTCCCGACGTCACCTCGCAATATCGGCCGAGGAAAGCTGCCAGGGCCAAATCCGTTACGTGCGGGTTGTAGCTTAGGACCGTCACCACCCTGAAGTTCGTCTTTGTGAGGCTTGTGACGTCGAAAAGCGACAAAGGCCTCCTGTCCTTCCCCTCCTTCACCCGCTCCATTACTGCCTCGCACATCAGCTCCGTGTACAAAGTGACATCGAAGGCTGCCTCCATCGCGTTGCCTTGGAGGCACATGACCTCCGGTACCTTGAGCTTCAAAGCCCCCAGCAAGACCGCTCTCCCAAACGTGTCGCTCGTCATTCTCCCCTCCTCCTCCTTCCACGCAAAGCGTATTGTGTTTTTGAGTCCGGCCCTGGGACCGACCCGTCTTCTTTACCGGCCATTCTCAGAGAAAATGCCAAAGAAAATAATTATACCAAAAACGGGCGCACGTCGCGCAAAGAAAAGTGTCACACAAGGACTGAGAAGACCCACTTCCACCTACGCCCCATACACCGCTCGGCTGTAGGTGGAATACTCAACAAGCAACTTGCTCCCCTCTGGCCACTCTCCGAGCCGCAACTCGTGCGTAAATTGGAAGAGAAAGCAGAGTTTTGATTTCGGACAAAGTGAAGGGAATCGAGAAACACTCGTTCAGTGCCAGACACAGGCCTCGTGGATTTGTGAGTGAGTGAATGAACAAATGGGGGCATGAGTGAGTTGGTGACTAGTTAGTTGAGTGACTAGTCAAGTCACCGAGTGAGAGACTGGGCACACAGTCACACACAGTCACACACAGACACACACAGTGATTTAACCAAAATCGTTTTTTTTTTTTTTTTTTTTTTTAAGTAAAACGGAGGGAAAAATTCCACACAGAACACAGGTCGTTGAGCAAATGACAGGACGGGGAAAAAAGTGCA